>JBBPBX010000845.1:25591-35685 GCA_038048925.1 Garcialebias charrua
TGATTGGGAGAGGGGGCGTGAACGCTTGCCTCCACCAATTAAAACAAGGTTAGAACTAGTAATCCTAGCTCAACCCAACCGTTATGATGCTGGTGAAAAATGATTTGGGAGAGGGTGCGCAAAGCTAACTTCCACCAGTAGAAAACAAGGCCAAAACTGAGAGAGAGAGGCTAGCACCGCTAGCTCAGTCCAACTGTTTATGAAGTTGGTGAAAAATGATTTGGGAGAGGGTGCGTAACATTAACCTCCACCAGTAGAAAACAAGGCCAAAACTGAGAGAGAGAGAGGCTAGCACCAATAGCTCAGTCCAACTGTTTATGAGGTTGGTGAAAAATGATTTGGGAGAGGGTGCGTAACATTAACCTCCACCAGTAGAAAACAAGGCCAAAACTGAGAGAGAGAGGCTAGCACCAATAGCTCAGTCCAACTGTTTATGATGCTGGTGAAAAATGATTTGGGAGAGGGTGCGCAAAGCTAACTTCCACCAGTAGAAAACAAAGCCAAAACTGAGAGAGAGAGGCTAGCACCAATAGCTCAGTCCAACTGTTTATGAGGTTGGTGAAAAAGGATTTGGGAGCAGGTATACACAACGGTAACCTTCACCAATAGAAACACAAGGTCAAAAACTGAGAGAGGCTAGTACCGCTAGTCTAGTCCAACCGTTATAAGGTTGGTAAAAAATTATTGATAGGAGGGTGCACAAACGCTTGCCCTCATAATTAGAAATAAGACCAGAACACAGCTGGCTACGTAATTGAACTTCGGAGAATAATATAAACTGACAATGCTGTTGGAAGCCTCCACAGCGGGCGGTGCTGCTAACAAAGCAAAATAGAAGTAGAGGCTACTTACATGTTGAATCTCACACACACAGTAGTCGTCTCCATGGAGCGGCGTGTCCACAAGCGGACGGCGCCGCTAACCAAGGCAAAATGGAAGTAAAGACTACTCACGTGTTGAATCCCACACACAGTAGTCGTACCACAAGCGGACAGCACCGCTAACCAAGGCAAAATGGAAGTAAAGACTACTCACGTGTTGAATCCCACACACAGTAGTCGTACCACAAGCGGACAGCACCGCTAACCAAGGCAGAATGGAAGTAAAGACTACTCACGTGTTGAATCCCACACACAGTAGTCGTACCACAAGCGGACAGCACCACGCTAACCAAGGCAGAATGGAAGTAAAGACTACTCACGTGTTGAATCCCACACACAGTAGTCATACCACAAGCGGACAGCACCGCTAACCAAGGCAAAAAGGAAGTAAAGACTACTCATGTGTTTAATCTCACACACGATAGTCGTACCACAAGCAGACGGCGCCGCAACTGAGGCAAAATGCAAGTAAAGACTATTCACGTGTTGAATCTCACACACGGTAGTCGTCTCCACAAGCAGACGGCGCCACAACTGAGGCAAAATGGAAGTAAAGACTACTCACGCGTTGAATCTCACACACGATAGTCGTACCACAAGCAGACGGCGCCGCAACTGAGGCAAAATGGAAGTAAAGACTACTCACGTGTTGAATCCCACACACAGTAGTCGTACCACAAGCGGACAGCACCACTAACCAAGGCAGAATGGAAGTAAAGACTACTCACGTGTTGAATCCCACACACAGTAGTCGTACCACAAGCGGACAGCACCACGCTAACCAAGGCAGAATGGAAGTAAAGACTACTCACGTGTTGAATCCCACACACAGTAGTCATACCACAAGCGGACAGCACCGCTAACCAAGGCAAAAAGGAAGTAAAGACTACTCACGTGTTGAATCCCACACACAATAGTCGTACCACAAGCAGACAGCACCGTAACCAAGGCAAAATGCAAGTAAAGACTACTCACGTGTTGAATCCCACACACAGTAGTCGTACCACAAGCGGACAGCACCGCTAACCAAGGCAAAAAGGAAGTAAAGACTACTCACGTGTTGAATCTCACACACGATAGTCGTACCACAAGCAGACGGCGCCGCAACTGAGGCAAAATGCAAGTAAAGACTATTGTATTCACGTGTTGAATCTCACACACGGTAGTCGTCTCCACAAGCGGCCTGCGCCGCTAACCAAGGCAAAACAGATGTAAGACTACCCACGTGTCAAATTTCACACACATGGTAGCCCTCTCCACAGTGTGGACGGTGCCGATAGCCAAGGTAAAATTAAGAAAGAAGACTACTCACCATTGTTGAATCACACACACAGCTGTCAAACGCTGTAAGTTGGAAGAGGGGCAAAAAGCCGCCGTAGTTCCCAACGAACAGGAGAAATACCTTGAACGAAGGCTAACCTGTTGCGGCCCCCTAGGAGGGCGAACATGCTGCTCCGGCCAACGGGCAGTCGGGCCTCCGACGATGGTAGAAAGATCCAAAGGGCTGAAGACCTGGATTGAACCACGCGTGAGAAGAAAAAAGGAGCAGAGTCATGGATGACGCCAGGCTATTTAGCCTCTGATTGATCATCCGTGTCACACCTGTGACTTTTTTGATATTATTATTCAAACAGCGCATGCGCGAAGGGAACATTCAGTGCTTTCAGCATCGCCCTCTGGCGGTCAGGAGGGATGAAATACTTGTAGAACTTTGTATTTCCAGTTAGTGAGTGTAACCTGAACTCTAATCTGAACTAGTCCAGGCAATCTTTACCTGAACTGAATGAAATATAAATGGAGAAATGGACACTATTACAAAACATGTTAGTACAGAAACTTTTAACTTTAAATTGGGAAACCTAGAGACAGTATACTGTAAGTCAAACATGAAATGAATAAGGCTGAATGTGTCTCAAATGGATAGGCGGATTGTTCCCTTTTTCCTGCTGCTGTCTTCTAGAGTATATCCATGTGTATTACCGGTACTCTACATTGTCACTCTGGATAAAAGATTTAAAGTGTCACTGAAAGGATTTTTATACTATGCATAAAATTGCTCAAAATATTTATCTTTTATCATTCAACTATGTTCGTTTTTGCAAACAAAATGATAAATCAATTTAATATTGCTTTAAAAGTGATTTTAAACTTTGCGCCGTGTTTATTCATGGGAAATCCGATTACACGCGAATGCAACATCTGTGACGTAAAATCGGGCAGAGGCAGTCTGCGCGTGTCTGCTGCTCGCCTGCAGATCGCGGTTTGTTTGTTTTTTTACTTGAAAAATGCCGTTACGTTGTGTCGCATTTGGGTGTTCTAATATCATCAGTGAACAAGTGAGCCTTTTCACTTTCCCAAAAGATGAAATACTTCTTCAAGACTGGACTAAACAAACAAAGCTGTCGCCCGCTATTAAAGAGACCAGAGCCCTCTGACTGATTTTACGTCACAGATGTTGCATTTGCGTGTAATCGGATTTCCCGTGAATAAACAAGGTGCAAAGTTTAAAATCACCTTTAAAGCAAAATTAAATTGATTTATCATTTTGTTTGCAAAAACGAACATAGTTGAATGATAAAAGATATATATTTTGAGCAATTTTATGCATAGTAAAAAAAAATCATGTCAGCCACACTTTAAGTTGAAACAACTTGGAATAAAAATGGAATTTTGTGGTTAGCTTTTTTTTTTTTGATGTTTCAAACAAAATTACAGCTTGAAGATGTTGCTTTGGTTTGTTTGTTATTGTTTTAGACACACAAAACAATAAAAAAACAATAAAAAACAAATAAGAAAACAAAAATAAACAAAAATAAAAGCCAAACAGAAAACCTTAGTTTGCATAATTATTCACCCCCAATTATAGCTAGATAGATAAATAGATTGATAGATAGATTGATTGATTGATTAAATAAAACCAGTGATTCTCAGTTAGACTGAGGTCTGGGCTTTGACTGGACCATTCCAGGACCTTTAGCTTCTTCTCTTTAAACCAGTGAAATGTTGCTTATCAATGCGCTCAGGTTCTTTGATCTGATAAAAGGTGGACCTATGTCCCAGCCTCAAATTCCTGGAAGACTCTTACAGGTCCCTCTTTCCCAGTTTCCAAGTCTTTACTGTAGAAAACTGTCCACCGACATAATGCTGCTACCACCATTATTCAGTGTGGTGATGATTTTCGCAGAATAATGAGAAGTGGTTGATTTGCCTGAGGTGGTGCTCTGTTGACTCACAGCAAGGTCTTTCCATGTGGAATTGACATGTTCTCCCTGTGCGGCTTTTCTCCAGGTACTCTGGTTTCTCCCCACAATCTAAAAGCTTTTTTTGTTCCAATAATAGCTACTCTATATTGTCACTAGCTGTGAGTATGAAATACTATCTGTCTCTAGGTGGTTCTGTGATGGTAGTAAGTGGAGTAAAGAAGATGGGCACATGTATTTATGAATGGATAACTTTTTCCTCCAATTAAATTAAACAATCACAAGTATTTAGTGTATGTTTAATACTTTGAATTAAAAATGAAAACCCATTGTAACCCATTGGGAAAAAAACATTGGGGCTGAAATGGTGTAGGGGCAGGGGAGTCGACTCGAGACCCGAAGGTCCTGGGCTCAATCCCCAGTCGTTGTACATCTCGTGGTGTCTCTGAGCAGGATACCTAATCCCGAATTGGCACTTACATAGCTGCCCACTGCTCCACCTGGGTGTATCCCAGATGTGATGGGTTAAATGCAGAGAACCAATTTTGTCTTTGTATGGGAACATACAATGATGACAAGAAATATCACTTTTTAAAATTCCAGGTAAGGCATCAGACTAGAATAAATACAAAGTGGGGTGACTGCTTTTCCAACATATTGTGTTTCAAATGATTTTTTGCTTTGACGCTGAACTGAACATTCTTTTTTCTTGCATGTTACCTGTCTGATATGCATGCTGGTATCGCAGGTCAAAGGTCGTGCAGATGTGAGGTCGTTGCTGCCCAGCACTGTGGAGATGATTCCATTACGATCCACCTTCCTGATCATTGTTCCATCCACAAAGTAGATTAGCCCATTCTTATCAACTGCAATCCCTGTGGGAGCACAAACACAAAAGTTAACAAAAGATTTAGAAAATCATCAAAATGTTAGAAGAATATAAACATATCTACTGAATTCACAGTGACTGAGGACTATTTTCTCAAGAAATGTTTAGATGAATGGGAGATTGGACATTTGATCTATAATTGGCCAGGACTTCTGAATAAAGATGACGTTGATTAAGTAAAGGTTTCATTACAGCAATGTGAAAGGGAAACCCCTTGTTTAACAGATTGTTAGAACTGGATCTAGCAGACATGTTGATGGGTTAGATGAAGCTATCATTTTTATCAACTCAGGTCTGACTTTTCATTTGGAAGGGAATCGGAGGCTATCATAGATGGTGTAAATTTTCAATTTGACACTTTTAAATAAATAAAAAAACATGGTATCATCACTACTTAGTTAGCATTTTTTGATGTGTCAAACAATTACAGCTTGAAGATGTTGTTTTTGTTTGTTTGTTATTGTTTTAAACACACAAAACTATAAAAAAAAAAGGCTCAACAGAGAGGACTTTTCATGAATTTAGCTACAGTACTAAACAAAAATCTTTTTTTTCTTGTTCTCTATTAAAGATACATGGTACACATTTCCAGCTTTACAAAGGGTTTTCTTGTAAGTTAGCAAACTGGCTTTTTAGGTTAAATAAAATTCTTCTGTTAGCAAAACAGTCCAGTGTTTCCCCTACTATTATACAAGCAGGGCACCCCACCCTGTCAACAGAACTGAGTGCCCTGCCCATGAACACCCTGATAAGGCAAGTAAACTAAGGGAAACACTGAAAAATCATTTTCTTTCCAGCTTTCTAGATGCCTGTTTTAAAGTAGGCTACAGTACTTAACTCAGGAATTGTACCATGGAGCCAGCTTCCTCTGACTGATCACTTTCTTTTTCAAAGGTGCAATTTTACCAAGTAATGTTTGAATTGAAGCTGTATATTATTATCAAGAAGATTATTTAATGTTCTGCTCTCTGTTACATCACCCAGAAGGATGGAGGAAAATGAAATGGAAGAGATTTATGTATTTATTGTTGGTTACAACATTCTCTGATATACATCTACTGTAACATAAGTTACCTCAGTGGCTGTGACTGTTAATGTAAACTCAAATGTTATTTAAAAAAAAAAAAAGGTCAACAATATAATTATGCGCTCACTCTCTATGCCATATGTCAGAACCAGATCAAGAATATGTTTTTATTTTGTTTTTTAATATAATTTTCTTCCTTTTATTTTTCAGTTTACATGTTTTTTTTAATGATTACTGATGTCATCATTCTTTGTTAAAACAGGTCTCTTTTGTAAATGAGTTCTTGAGGCTCAACGAGACTAACCTGTATAAAGGTTAAATGCAAAGAATATGATGAAGAGGAGCAGTCTGTGGACATTTTTGGGTAAAATCAACAAACTCTACTAAATTAATAGACTATGTTTAATTTATCACTTTCAGCATGTGCATGGATGTTGAAATCCTCCACTATTATCATCCAAAAACTGGTGGATAGTATTTAACAACAGATGAGGGTCAAAGACAAAAGATTTATAATTAATAATTTGTTTAACTTGATGAATAATCCTGACTGAAAAATAGCAGCCACTCCTCAAACTGTTGTTCTAGAAAAATGAAAATTTAGATAATTAGCAGGAGTTGATTAATTTATACAAAAAAATATTCTCCTGTTGTATCAAGAATTCTGGCTCATTTTGCGAGCAGGGGTCACAAATAATTTAAAACAGCAATATACTGTAGTGCACTTCAATATATCAAATTGCTTTATGGAATCTTTTTGAAAATGTGTATTTTAATTCAGTCTTACTCATGCTACTTTTAGTGTGCATGTGCCACTGTGTGTGCAGACTGTTGCAGTCGTTACTATACAGTATTTTACTTTACTTTTCAACTTTTTTTCTATTAGGTATACAGTTTTATTATTATTATTGTGCCTACATGAGGAAAGTGATTGTGTCTTTTCTACTTTGTATAATGTTGGTTGAGAAAGCTGTATCTATTCTTTGATCTGTATATTTTTTTGTTTAACTTTCAGTGAGAGCTGTTGAAAAGATTGCTTACACCAGAGATGAGCTGACAGAGCAGAAACAGACACATGTGACCAGACCAGGGGCTGAACACCTGAGCTTCAGTTGATTTCATGAGGAAACGTGAAAACACGTTAGTCTTGTTTTACAACAAATTTAAAAGTGAATGTTAACAGAACTCTGAACGTCAAAGTCCATGCTCAATGATCCAGGTATACAACCCAACAATGTTCAGGTCATCTGGGTGGTTTCTTTTTTTACTGAGACATTTCATTTTCGACACTTCCTCAATCCAAGAAGAAGTCTGAGTGCTTACTTCTGTGGCTGTCCTCAGTAAAAAGTGTTATGAGGCTGTGTGTGTGTGTGTGTGTGTGTGTGTGTGTGTGTGTGTGTGTGTGTGTGTGTGTGTGTGTGTGTGTGTGTGTGTGTGTGTGTGTGTACCTTTTGGTCCCAGAAGCTGTGCGTCTGTAGCTTTTCTTCCATCCCCACATCTTGCCTCATCAAAAGGAGGACACTGCTCCCCTGTGCCTGCCACCACTTCTCCATTACCTGAACACACCAACACCAACACACGGCGTTCAAAAGAATTGTTTGTTTGAGGCATGTGGGAGTGGGTTGGTAGTGGCTGGGGGATGAAAAAAAAATCGATGCTTACTTGAGAGGTCATGGGCCCCACTGAGCACCTTGGGTCGGTAAATTCTTCTGGAGTTGGTGTCGGACACATACAGCTGACCTGTCACCGGGTCGGTGGCCAGGTAGTACCGGTGGGCAGGGTTGTTACTGTGGACGACAGTCACAGTTAAGAAGATGGGAGGGGTCAGCAGCAAGACCAATGTCGGGTTTTTGAAGATCACTTGGTAGAGCTTAAATAAACCCAACTTAAAGTGGTACTGTACTTTGTGGAAAAGTTATCTACATTTCATGTCTTACCATTTCTGATCATATGACACAGCTAATCTGAGCTCATCTACAACTAAAGAGGGTTGCTGTCTCCAAAATTTCAAAGTGGTTCATGTGGCCATTAATGATCTGGTTAAAGTGTATGGGGTCATCAAATGTGTTTTGTTCGCAGACGACACAACTTTTTTTTGTTCTGGAGACAGTATTGAACAAGTAATGGATTTATTAATGAAGGAGTTTGTAAAGATTCAAAACTGGTTTAGACTCAACAAATTATCATTAAATTTGGATAAAACATACTACATGATATTTAGCAATAAAAATAAATCAATAGACATTCCATTTTTTATCGATGATTCAGAAATACGCAGAGTCAATGAGGTAAAATTCTTGGGTGTTATTATTGATGATAATTTATCATGGAAACAACATATAAATTTAGTTAAAACAAAAATATCTAAATCAATTGCAGTATTTTATAGGGTTCGATATCTACTAAATGATAAATCTTTGTATCTGTTATATAATTCATTGATTGTGCCACATTTGATTTATTGTGTAAGTGTATGAGGAAAAGCATGCAAAAGCAATACAATGCCTATTTTTATTATGCAAAAAAAGATAATAATAATAATAATAATAATGAATTCCATTTATAATGCACTTTTCATTAATAAAAATCTCAAAGTGCTAATTATGTGAGAATTATAACCAGAAATCATTATTGTCACCCTTCTGGTATATTATTTTCTCAAATGAAGCTACTGAAATTCTATGATTTGGTCGATTACAACATTTTGTTACTTATGTATAGAGCACATAATAATATACTACCATCAAATATTCAAAGGTTTTTTGTGAAAAGAACAAGCTGTTACAATCTTAAGGGTAAAGATGTGTTTGTCAAACCACAGTTCAGAACAAGTTTGAAGGGAAGAACTACAGTAATAATAATAATAATAATAATGAATTCAATTTATAACGCACTTTTCATTAATGAAAATCTCAAAGTGCTACACGGTGCAACAGAAATTAAATGTCAATAAAACAAGTAATAGAACAAGTAAAATCAATAACAGTATCAACTAAGATCAAAAGTAGAATCATGAGGAGGTAGAGTATGCTCGGTTGAAAAGAAAGGTCTTCAAGCCGCTCTTAAAGTCAACCACAGACTGTGGGACCCTCAGACAGTCAGGAAGAGAGTTCCACAGGCGGGGGGCAGCCACACTGAAAGCCCGGTCTCCCATGGTCCTTAATTTGGTTCTCGGAATGTGAAGGAGATTACTGTTCTGTGACCGCAGCGACCGGGTGGATGAGTGTGGAATAAGAATATCCTTCAGATAATCTGGTGAAGCTCCATGTAAGCATTGATGTGTAATGAGAGCAGTTTTGTACTGAATTCTGTAGGCGACAGGAAGCCAATGAAGGTTATGAAGGCGTAATACAAGGCGTAACATTGTGGAATAATTTAATGCCAGTATTTAAAGAAGCTAAATTTAATGCCAGTATTTAAAGAAGCTAAATCAATTTCTGTATTTAAGAAAATTGTAAAAGTTGAATTGTTAAACAAATATGATTGAATGTAAATGAGTAATCCATATATTGTTGGTTAAACGAGTTATTTACTTATTTTGTTATTAGAGAGCAATTAGTTTGTATTAGATAGATAGGAGCAGATTTAATAAGATATTTTCTTTATCTGCCACCTTTTCATTTTACACCTTATATATTTTTTTTATTCTTTTCATTTGCTTGTCATTTGTTGTATCACATTTTGTAAAATGAATAAACTTAAATAAAAAAATAAAAATGCTCAATAATACCCCTATATGGTTATTTTAATATATTTAAATTTGCATTTAAATGTGTCTATTTTCAATGGGCATATATGCAGTTAAGACAGGTAGCTTAGTGCACCCCTAGTTTTTCAACATTAACAATATAATATAATCTAGTCTAAAAAAATGATTTTTGTGGGGGAGGTGGGGTTGTATACAATAGTATGTGTGGTGCGGCCTAAGCATTTGTCTTTGTTGTTGCTTTTTCTTACGCTACTTTTACTTTTATACTTTTAAGTAGTTTTGAAACCAGTACTTTTTTACTTTTACTTGAGTAAAAAGCTAGAGTTGATACTTCTACTTCTACAGAAGTATTTTTAAATCCCAGTATCTATACTTCTACTTGAGTAAT
>JBBPBX010000845.1:35809-46283 GCA_038048925.1 Garcialebias charrua
ATATATATATATATATATAGGTTTAGTGTCAAATAGATCATCCAACGTAAAGGCAGCAAGAATATCAGCGGGAGCCCAAGTCAGCACATCCTACCCCATCGCCGCCATCTTGTATCAATTCAGTGACGTTAGAGAAAACTTTAAGTTTTCTCATATGATTGGAAGAGAAGAATCGTGGTGTTTGCAGTTGTTCTGTTATTTATTGGGATTGTACTATCTTCTGTTTGTGAATCCTAACATTAGCATCAGTATGACCAGATCTGTGGCTAATTTATTTTCTTTAGATCTTTTTTAGAACCAACATTATAAGATTTCAAGGTGAATTTTGATGACAAAACTTAATATTCAGATGTTGTCAGTAACAGTTTACCTGTGGTTATTCAAAAAGCTTTTCTGTCCCTCAGAAGTTTTAAGCTTCTGTCAGTCCTTGCTAACAAACACCATAATAAAGATCTTTGAAGGAGTTTTGCGCATCACGGTGGCACAGTTAGTAGAGCTGCTGCCTCTCAGCGAGCAGGTTGCTCCAGTACAAATACCGTTCAGTTTTTTTTCTGGGTTTGCATGTTCTCTCCATGATGTGCGGGTTTTCTGCGGGTACGCCAGTTTCCTCCCACAGACCAAAAACATGCATGTTAGGCTGATTGGAAACTCTAAATTGTCCCTAGGTGTGAGAGAGAGTGAATGGTTGTCTTGTTTGTCTCTGTGTTTTGTGATGGACTGGAGAGAGACCTGTCCAGGGTGTCCCTGTGATTGCCTGGAAACCTGTCCAGTGTGTCTCCCGCCTCTTGCACAGTGATTGCTGGACATGGGCACAAGTTACACTCGCGTCTCGAAAAGGAAGAAACAGGTAAAAGATAATGGATGAAGGAGTTTTAAATTGGCAATGAGATATTCTTTCCTTTCTCATTAGTAACTTGTTCAAATCCCTGCAGCACAAGTACAGAAAGGCCCACCTCAACAAACACTCATTTTACCTAGCTCAGAACACAAATTAAGAATAAATTGTAAAACTTTACTTTTAGATTAGTAAATAGGTTAGACCATCCATTCATTTATTCATTTTTTTAACCTGCTTTTCTGTTCAGAGTTTGGGGTGAGCTAGTGCCCAGCTCCATCTATCACTGTGTGAGAGGTAGGGGACACCTGGACAGATCTCCAGTCCATCACAGGGACACGTAGAGACAAATTCACTCACACCTAGGGAAAATTTAGTTACCAATTAACCTATCATTCATGTTTTACTGTGTGAGGAAACCAAAGTACCCGGAGGAAACTTGAATGCACTACGAGACTATGCAATCTCTACACAGAAAGGCTGGGAGTCGAACTTGCAACCTTCTTGATGTAAGGCGACCACTCTAACTAACCACCACATCTAAATAGGTTGGTGTGTCTTTCTAATGTTTTTGCACCATCCCAACAGATCATTAAAATCAGCTGAGCTGAGAAGAAGCTCTAGGATGGGCCGGGGTCAGTGGTGGACTGGCCGTCAGGAGCACTGGGACATTTCCCGATGGCCTGGCCTGCTCAGTGATTGCCAAGAAAGTGGACTAAAGGCTAGGTTTGGGCCGCGCTTGATTATTTTAAATAAACAATTTGCTCTTGCCCAGGCTCACTCAGGTCTCACTGAAGCTACACTGTAGCGATGGCGAAAGACAGACCCCCTCCCTCCCACCCTTCCTTTTCTGAAGCTGCCTGTGACTAGAACAGAGACACAAATGGGTTGCATCCGCCCCGTAATGACTCGCGCTCACGAGGTTTATATGTTTGCACGCAGTGCACACATCTCTGTATGTCTATCTTTTCTCTGGTTTGGGTCATATAGCTTGTTGAATGGAGTAAGAGAGACAGCCAAAGAAGAAAGGTGGAGCAGAGAGGGAGGTTAAAAAAGAGAAATGCAGTGATGGCTGATGTAGCAAAGTGCAGTAAATTAATGTTTGTTCATAAGGGAGCAGGTAAGATAGAAGCATCCTTATTCATGCTCAATAGTTCAGGTAGAAAAATCCAACTACCGTATTCTCCGGCCTATAAGTCGCACCGGAGTATAAGTCGCACCAGTCCAATTATGTCCAATGAAGTGGGAAAATCCACGTATAAGTCGAACCGCCCTATAAGTCGCACCTCACGGCACAAAACAAGCACACGCAGCAACAACAGACCTGCAGTGCAGCAAACAGACCTGCATCTCTTTGATCTTTAAAGATAAACACATAAAAAATATATTTTTGTTAGCTGACATTACAGTAAAAGTGTGTCTAACCCCAAAAATACACTGCACGCGGCTCCGCCCCGCTCCGGTCCGCAGGTCGCAGCTGAGCGAGTCCAATTTCCACTGCCTGCGCTCCGCTCAGGTCCGCCTGGATGCGCCGCTCCGAGACACGTGCGAGATCGCGCGATAAATCAAGTGATAAATAAGTAAGTCAGAACAAAACAATTCATTCGGTGGAAGAAGGAGAACAACTGTAGAGAGACTGCTGCCTTGATCTTCTCTCGTAAATGAGCTACATGGTTTGAGCAACAGGAAGTGATGTTTACATTTCAGAATAAAATACTTTTTTATTTATTTATTTCTTGTATTGCGTTATTAGGCGTAGTCATAGTCATAAATATAATAGTTTAGTCATAGAATAGTCATAAATGATAGTTTGACAGCATTTTTGTACAAATAAATCCGTATAGAGCTAGGATTAGTCCGCCTGTGGTGATTTTATTTTGTAAATACGGAAGTTGTGTGGGGGAGGATGCCGGTCAGACCTGGCAGACCCAAACGTATCGTGAGGGTCTGCTGGGAACGTCTGGCAGAGTCTCCCGTAAGACGGAGCTTTAACTCCCACCTCCGGGAGAGCTTTGAACACGTTCCGAGGGAGGCGGGGGACATGGAGTCCGAGTGGGCCGTGTTCCGCGCCTCTATTGTCGAGGCAGCTTATCGGAGCTGTGGCCGCAAGGTTGTTGGTGCCTGTCGAGGTGGCAACCCTCGAACCCGGTGGTGGACACCGGCAGTGAGGGATGCTGTCAGGCTGAAGAAGGAGTCCTATTGGGCCTTTTTGGCTTGTGGGACCCCGGAAGCAGCTGATAGGTACCGGCAGTCCAAGCGGCATGCGGCTCGGGTGGTTGCTGAGGCAAAAACTCGGGCGTGGGAGGAGTTCGGAGAGGCCATGGAGAATGACTTCCGTACGGCTTCGAGGCGATTCTGGTCCACCATCCGGCGTCTCAGGGGGGGAAAGAGGTACGAGACCAACACCATTTATGGTGGAGGTGGCGTGCTGCTGACCTCAACTCGGGATGTTGTGAGTCGGTGGGCGGAATACTTCGAAGACCTCCTCAATCCTACTGGCACGTCTTCCACTGAGGAAGCAGAGCCTGGGGACTTTGGGTCGGGTTCTCTGATCTCTGGTGCTGAGGTCGCCGAGGTGGTTAAAAAGCTCCGCGGTGGCAAGGCTCCGGGGGTGGATGAGATTCGCCCGGAGTTCCTTAGGGCTCTGGATGTTGTAGGGTTGTGTTGGCTTACGCGACTCTGCAATATCGCGTGGACATCTGGGGCAGTTCCCTTGGATTGGCAGACTGGGGTGGTGGTTCCCCTATTTAAAAAGGGGGACCGTAGGGTGTGTTCCAACTATAGGGGGATCACACTCTTAAGCCTCCCTGGTAAGGTCTATTCAGGGGTTCTGGAGAGGAGGGTCCGTCGGATAGTCGAACCTCGGATTCAGGAGGAGCAGTGTGGTTTTCGTCCTGGTCGTGGAACACTGGACCAGCTCTACACCCTCAGCAGGGTCCTGGAGGGTGCGTGGGAGTTTGCCCAACCAGTTTACATGTGTTTGTGGACTTGGAGAAGGCATTCGACCGCGTCCCTCGGGGGGTTCTGTGGGGGGTACTCCGGGAGTATGGGGTACCAGGCCCTTTGATAAGGGCTGTTAGGTCCCTGTACGACCGGTGTCAGAGCTTGGTCCGCATTGCCGGCAGTAAGTCAGGCTCGTTTCCAGTGAGAGTTGGACTCCGCCAAGGTTGCCCTTTGTCACCGATTCTGTTCATAACTTTTATGGACAGAATTTCTAGGCGCAGCCAAGGTGTTGAGAGGATCCGTTTTGGTGACCTTAGAATCGCTTCTCTGTTTTTTGCAGATGATGTGGTCCTATTGGCTTCATCAGATCGTGATCTACAGCTTTCGCTGGAGCGGTTTGCAGCTGAATGCGATGCGGCCGGGATGAGGATCAGTTCCTCCAAATCCGAGGCCATGGTCTTGAGCCGGAAAAGGGTAGCATGCCCTCTCCGGGTCGGGGAGGAGGTCCTGCCCCAAGTGGAGGAGTTTAAGTATCTCGGGATCTTGTTCACGAATGAGGGAAAACTGGAGCGTGAGATCGATAGGCGGATAGGTGCAGCGTCCGCAGTGAAGCGGGCGCTGTACCGGTCTGTCGTGGTGAAGAGAGAGCTGAGTCAAAAGGCAAAGCTCTCAATTTACCGATCGATCTACGTTCCCACCCTCATCTATGGTCATGAGCTTTGGGTTATGACCGAAAGAACAAGATCTCGGATACAAGCGGCTGAAATGAGTTTTCTCCGCAGGGTGGCTGGACTCTCCCTTAGAGATAGGGTGAGAAGCTCAGTCATCCGGGAGGGACTCGGAGTAGAGCCGCTGCTTCTCCACATCGAGAGGAGCCAGTTGAGGTGGCTCGGGCATCTGGTTAGGATGCCTCCTGGACGCCTCCCTGGTGAGGTGTTCCGGGCACGTCCCACCGGGAGGAGACCCAGAGGAAGACCCAGGACGCGCTGGAGGGACTATGTTTCTCGGCTGGCCTGGGAACGCCTTGGGATTCCCCCGGAGGAGCTGCTCCAAGTGGCTGGGGAGAGGGAAGTCTGGGCCTCCCTACTTAGGCTGCTACCCCCGCGACCCGACCCCGGATAAGCGGAAGAAGATGGATGGATGGATGGATGGATGGAGTTGTGCTCGTTCCTTTTCCTGTTGGTGCGACGTAATCTTCAAAAGTTGACTCCGGCACAGCTCCGTCATCCGGCAGAAATAGAAAAATTTCTAATTTTGACGGACTGCCGTCCGCTCTCCGCAGCTCGCCGCCGCCGTGCGGAGCCAGTGTAAACTCTGTCATTGATTATAATGGGTGCGTATTTGCTGCGGAGGTCGGACCGGAGCGGGGCGGAGCTGCAACGCGTGTAGTGTATTTTTGGCGTCAGTTGAACTTTTCTTGATGACTGCACTTTGACGGTTAAAAACCATTAAATTAAGTGACCATTTTTTGACCAAAGTGAAAAAAACAGAAAAATCCACGTATAAGTCGCACCAACCTATAAGTCGCAGGGCTTGGAAATGTAGGCAAAAAGGTGCAACTTATAGGCCGGAGAATACGGTAAGTCAAGTCAGGTCTTCTGGACGATTTCTACTTCCAGAAACTGTCCAGGACCTGACTAACTTTTTGGGATAAGACAGACACACTTGTAATGAAAAGTGACAATTCTGGCGGTCTATCAGGACAGCTAGCTTAATGAGGATAGTTCAAATTTGAGGGACCACTGCCACCGGTGCTGTTGACAAACAGGGTACTGGTGGAAATTGTGCTACTGTTAGTCAAAGACCACGAGGAGGGAAACGTGTCAGGAGAAAGAGGGAGAAGAGGAATGTGAAGAATGCAGGACAGGGTTGCACCTCTGAATGTGGGGACAATGACAGGTAAAGGTAGAGAGCTGGCTGACATGATGCAGAGAAGAAAGGTAGATGTTTTATGTGTCCAAGAGACCAAGTGGAAGGGCAGCAAGGCTCGCAGTATTGGAGCAGGGTTCAAACTGTTTTACTATGGTGTGGATAGAAAGAGAAATGGAGTAGGGGTGGTCCTGAAGGAGGAGTTGGCAAAGAATGTAGTAGAGGTCACTCAGTCTGCTGGTTCGAGCCTGGAGACTCCTCAGTCTCCTCCCTGATGGCAGCAGTCTGAAGCAGCTGTGTAGTGGGTGTGTGGGATCACCTGCCATGCAGAGGGCTTTCCGAGTGAGGCGGTTGCTGTGTAAGTCCTGCAGTGAGGGCAAGGAGGTGCCGACGATCTTCTCAGCTGCTCTCACGATGCGCTGGAGGCTCTTGCGGCAGGATGCAGTACATGCACCAAACCACACAGTGATGCAGCTGGTCAGGACACTTTCTATGGCACCTCTGTAGAAGGTGCACATGATGGGGGTTGAAGCTCCAGCCCTTTTCAGCTTGCGGAGAAAGTAGAGACGCTGGTGAGCCTTCTTGGCCAGTGATGCAGTGTTCCTGCTCCAGGACAGGTCCTCTGAGACGTGCACTCCCAGGAACTTGGTGCTGTCTACTCTCTCCACTGCGGTGCTGTTGATGGTCAGAGGGGCATGTTGGGCATCCCTCTTCCTGAAGTCCACAACAATCTCCTTTGTCTTCTCCACGTTGAGAGTGAGATTGTTGTGTCCGCACCACAAGGCCAGGCGGCTCACCTCGTTCCTGTAGTCCGTCTCATCGTTGTTGCTGATGAGACCTACCACTGTTGTGTCGTCCGCAAACTTGATGAAGTGGTTGGAGCTGTATGATGGTGTGCAGTCGTGTGTTAGCAGGGTGAATAGAAGGGGGCTCAGCACACATCCTTGTGGGGCCCCTGTGTTCAATGTGATGGTGCTAGATGTGTTACTCCCGACCCGTACTGTCTGTGGTCTCCCGGTCAGGAAGTCTAGCAGCCAGTTACACATTGAGGTGTTCAGCCCCAGACTGTCCAGTTTAAGGATGAGCTGTTGGGGGATGATGGTGTTGAATGCCGAGCTGAAGTCGATGAACAGCATTCTAACATAAGAGTCCTTCGTGTCCAGATGTGTGAGAGCTGTGTGGAGGGCAGAGGAGATGGCATCGTCGGTTGAGCGATTAGGTCGGTATGCAAATTGGAAGGGATCCAGGGAGGCAGGGAGGACAGATGTGATGCTTTTCATGACTAGCCGTTCAAAGCACTTCATCAGGATGGGGGTGAGTGCTACTGGGCGATAGTCATTGAGGCATGCGGGCGTTGCCTTCTTTGGGACAGGGATGATGGTGGTGGCTTTGAAACAGGTGGGGACGATGGCCTGGCTCAGTGAGATGTTAAAGATGTCCGTGAAGACCGCTGCGAGTTCCCCTGCACAGTCCTTCAGCACACGACCAGGTATGTTGTCAGGACCAGAGGCCTTCCGGGCGTTAATCTTGATGAAAGATCGCCTTACGCTGTCTGAGGACAGCGCCAGCACCTGGCCATCAGGAGAGGGGAGGAGTTTATGTGCAGGTGTGCTGTTACTTGCCTCAAACCGAGCAAAGAACTCATTCAGTTCATTCAGCATAGAGGTTGAGCTGTCACAGGTCTGGGGGGATGGTTTGTAGTTTGTGATGGTCTGTATTCCCTGCCACAGACTGCGTGTATCCTTGCTGTCCTTGAAACGGTGAGCTATTTTCCTGGAATACTGCTTCTTGGCCTTTCTGATGCCCCGGGCCAGGTTCTTTCTGGCTGCCCTCAGGCCCACCTGATCTCCCGCTTTGAAGGCAGCATTCCTGGCTTTCAGGAGTCTGTAAACCTCAGCTGTCAGCCATGGCTTCTGATTAGCCCGAACAGTGATGGTTTTGAGGTTGGTTACATCATCAATGCACTTGGTGATGTATGAACATACAGTGTCTGAGTACTCCTGGAGACATGTGTTGTTGTTTGTGGTAGCAGCTTCTTTGAACATACCCCAATCTGTGGTGTCAAAACAGTCCTGGAGTGCCTCTGAAGACCCCTCTGGCCACACTCGTATCTGCTTGCGGACTGGTTTTGTGACTTTCACCAGTGGCCTGTATGCTGGCTTTAGCATAACACAGATATGGTCAGAAGCACCAATGTGGGGGAGGGGGAGGGCTCTGTAGGCATTTTTCATGGTGGTGTAAACTTGGTCCAGTGTGTTGTTTCCTGTTGTTGCAAAGTTTGTTTCTGTATGTTTTTGGAAATACACTAGTATAGTACTCAGAGCTTTATCACATTCATACACTGATGGGACAGACATTGGAGGCAATGAGGGGTTCAGTGTCTTGCCCAGGGGCATTTCAACATGTGGTGGAATCAAACCCCCAACTCTCTGATTGTAGGATGACTGCTCTAACCACTCAGCCACAGCTGCCCCTATATTAAATATTTTATTTATTACTATTATACTGGATTCTTATAAATAATTGATAGGTAGGTAATGGTACCTATCAATTAGTTACCGCTGCTCATCAAACAGCCCCCTCCCTCTCGGTTTTCAAATCCCAGTTAAAAACTCACTACTACTCCATCGCTTTCAATGCCAGCTGATTTGTATTGGATCGTTTGATTTATGATCTGCAATGTTTTTATGTTTTTCGTGCTGTACTTCATTGTCTGTGTTGCCTGTTGCGTGTTTGTTTGTCCAGCACTTTGTGTGGACCTGTTCCTGTTTAAAGTGCTTTATAAATAAAATGGTATGGTATGGGTATGGTATTAGGTACCAATATTAAGCAATGCATATTATTTATGCAGCACAAGTAATAATGCTTTTTTTTTTACGGTACTATGAAACTGGGATATTTTTGCTTGATGTTATGATACCATCAGAACCTTATGACTAGATTCAATTACTGTAGTGTTTGAAAAGAAAAAAAAAAAACACTGATCCCTTTACAGTCCACTACTGTATACAGCCACTGCAATGATGAAAAGAGAGAACAAATGAACATTTTGAACACAGCAATTTTAAAATTGGATATTAAACATAAACCGTTCCAGGAATAAAGAGAACAATAAAGGTTAAAGAAGATTACCGTAGTATGTCTTACCTATGCCTGAAATCTTTGTTTCTTTAATACAGAGAAAGCAAAGGAAAGAAAAAAAAAGACAGAAGAGACCGGTGTTAGTGGACAGCTGGACGGATGGTACAAGGAAATCAGAAAGAAATGTATAAAAATAAGGAAAAACATTTTTAAACTAAGCTTCTTGAAATCAAAAGGAAAACAGATGTATGTTAGACTGCGGAGTGAAAGGACAGAACACTAAGGACAGAAAGATGAGGTAGGTTTGGTCAAACTGTAAGTGTGAGTCTATGCGTGACACACTAATCTGTGAGAATCTCAGAGATCCTCTAAACCAGCAGTACCAAACTTCTTTTACCTCAGCTCCATGACACTGGTAACGTTCCCCGAGGGGAAGATTCTCCTGATGTAGTTGAAGTCTCCAACAAAAATACTGCCATCTGCTCCACAGGCGAGCGCTAGAGGGGCCAGCAGCTTGTTTCCTTCAGCCTGTCCGTTACAGCTGGGGCAGGAGATGCTCCGACGGCGACCATTTCCTTCAGAAACACATTAGAATTCAGTGTTAAAGGGCCAAAAACTTTTTTCCATCTCAAATTGAATGGAATCTTCTGTTAATATTATCACAGCAGAGCAAGGTAAACCTGGATCTCTTATAAATGGGGCGGCCGTGGCGTAGTGGTAATGGCAGTCGTCCCTCGATCGGAAGGTTGGAGGCTCGAATCCCGGTTCCCCACACCGTGTGTCGTTGTGTCCCTGGGCAAGACACTTAACCCCGAGTTGCTCCCGGTAGGACTGGAAAGTGCCTTGCATGGCAGTCTGCCGCTACCGGTGTATGAATGTGTGTATGAATGGGTGGATGGTTGGTATTGTAAAGCGCTTTGGGGCCCCTCAAAGGGGGCTGGAAAGCGCTATATAAATAAGCTCCATTTACCATAAAGGAATTTAAAATACATGAGCTGTAAGAGCCATTTCTGTTTGGTGATATTTCAAGATCTCAGTTGCTCAGTTGACATTTTTAGTGGTAAGTTCAATGGTTTTCTTATTTTGTTTATTAACCTTTATTTAACCATGCAAATCCCATTGAGATTACGTTGTATAATGAAACATGATTAAGTTGCCTTTCATGCAAGAGTTTGACTACGATAATCTTATGATGAGATATAAAAGAGGTAAAAACCCTGAAAATATTATGTGCAATCTCATGCAATGTTGTAATAACTTGTGTAATCTTACATGATCTGTTCGCATCTTACAGTACGTGTTGTGAATGACTGTCAGCCATTACCACACCAATTCATAGCTCAAAATCTGTTAAATACATTGGGGTATTGTCATTTGCCAACAACTAACAAGTGTTTTTTTTTTTGTTTTTTTCAAAAACTCAGACTGAAACTGAGACTCTTGGTCTTGTCACTAGTTGGAATAATGCCTGTCCAAGTAGGAATGACAACACTGAAAGCAAATTTATTCATTAAAACAAGTGAAATACTTGTAGATTCTGAACTCACCCATGATGCTGCTGATGACAGGAGGCTGCTGGGAGATGAAGATGTTTTCACCATTTCCCTTATATAGTATACCTGGCAGAGAGACATAAAAATGAAAAGGGACCTCTCCTTTTACATGCTGCTGCTGTGCATTTTAACAACATAGACTAGTCATGTTGTTGTTTTGTCTATCATACTTTCCGGTAGTGTTGTAGTACTC
>JBBPBX010000845.1:46670-73909 GCA_038048925.1 Garcialebias charrua
GAAGAGAGGGGAGTGGCTGTCTGCTGTAAAGCCTCATTCAGAACCAGTCACGGCTGCACTTTGGGTCAGAATAAATTCTCTATCAATAAGCAGTCTAAAACACGACTTACGGTAATCAGTTAATAAATAGTTTTTTATTTCTCACTTCAAATTGTTTCTGAACTGTTTGTGCTCTGCTGGAGCCTCAATTCTCTACCGCAATGAAGTTAGGTTTACGTTGGACATTGGGCATTCGAACTCTGTGGCTTCAGCGGTGTGTTCCTCTTGTTCGATCTGAAGCAGGCAGTCTGATTTCAGTCAGCTGCGCTCAGTCTGCCCCTCCTCACAGACGTAACGGTTAGGGACCATCAACAAATTACTGAACCAAACACTCTTCAGAAACAAAAATGTATATATTTTACAACATTTGACTCACTGACACAAAACTAATGTTAAACTACCGGTACTGTAACAGACCTGACACACAAGACACCATCATTTATTTCTCATTTTATATCATTTTCTAATCAGTTATTGAGTGAAAGCCATGATTTTTAAACAAATAAATTATGTAAAATTAGAAAATGCTTTGAAATGAGAAATAAATGTGCGTGCCTCACCTGTCAGGTCTGGTAGAGTAGTTTAACATAAGTTTTGTGTCAGTGGGTCACATGACATGAAAATTATTATGCAAAACCCACTGAATATATTTTCTTTGTTATGTAGCTTTGAAATTTTATAAAAGCTGATACATTCATTCAAAAGCAAACAAAGTTGAAGTATGTAACTTTCATAAAAATATTTTTTATAACAATATCGTATGTTTTTTACATATTTGTTAAAACTGTCACTTTGTCATGACAGTATAGTATATGACAGAAGATAATCTGCTAAAAGATTGAGCTCCAAGACTTGAGGTCTTGGTCTCGACTTGGTCTCGGACCCCAAGTCTTGGTCTTGTCTCGGTTTTGGTACACTCTGGTCTTGGTCTTGACTTGGTCTCGGGTTAGGTGGTCTTGACTACAACACTGATGTGAGAGATGCCGAGTTCAAACAGGCTGTGCTCAAAGCAGCTGAATGAAGATGGAGGCAGCTGTTTAAAATTAACCCCCTTTTTTTTTTTTAAAGTCATTATTCCTCCTCCTCGACCCGGCATCCGGGGGAAATTAAAATAGCAGCAATCCTGCGATAAAAGTTCACCTGGTCCACCTGTCCACGATTCTGTTATGAATAAGAAGTCTAATCCTTGAGATAAAAAGAAATCCTTGATGATAAAAATTTTATTTGCCAGTGATCTGGCATTAATCAGGCTGGTCTGGCAGGAATCTGCGGATCTGTGTCCTTAGCAGACATTTGCAGGCCCCGACATAGAGACAGTGGGTTTTGGAAATCCTGCCTGCAACTGCAGGGATGAGAAAAACAGGAGCCGCATGGCTGGATCATTCTATTATGGTTGTTGCCAACAGGTACCAGCCTGGCATCGGTGGGGTCCAAGTCCAACACATGCAGTGGAAGAGAGAGGCGAGGCAGGGATCCAAACTTTTTCAAAGAAGCTGGAGAAAAGCGTCCCAGAGCAGCTTTTACCCCAAAATTACACCACACGCGGCTCCGCCCCGCTCCGGTCCGCAGGTCGCAGCTGAGCGAGTCCAAAGCCCACTGCCTCCGCTCCGCTCAGGTCCGCCTGGATGCGCCGCTCCGAGACACGTGCGAGATCGCGCGATAAATCAAGTGATAAATAAGTAAGTCAGAACAAAACAATTCATTCGGTGGAAGAAGGAGAACAACTGTAGAGAGACTGCTGCCTTGATCTTCTCTCGTAAATGAGCTACATGGTTTGAGCAACAGGAAGTGATGTTTACATTTCAGAATAAAATACTTTTTTATTTATTTATTTCTTGTATTGCGTTTGTAGGCGTAGTCATAGTCATAAATATAATAGTTTAGTCATAGAATAGTCATAAATGATAGTTTGACAGCATTTTTGTACAAATAAATCCGTATAGAGCTAGGATTAGTCCGCCCGTGGTGATTTTATTTTGTAAATACGGAAGTTGTGCTCGTTCCTTTTCCTGTTGGTGCGACGTAATCTTCAAAAGTTGACTCCGGCACAGCTCCGGCGTCCGGCAGAAATAGAAAAATTTCTAATTTTGACGGACTGCCGTCCGCTCGCCGCTGCTCGCCGCCGCCGTGCGGAGCCAGTGTAAACTCTGTCATTGATTATAATGGGTGCGTATTTGCTGCGGAGGTCGGACCGGAGCGGGGCGGAGCCGTAACGCGTGTGGTGTAATTTTGGGGTTAGTCTCACCAGCTGACCACTGCGTTAGCTGTGGCGACTGACGTGCTTTTGCCAGAGAGAGATAATGGTACATCCACACCGAACGCCTTTTGAGCTGCAGGAGCGTCCGGTTTACATGCAAAGTCAATGGGGGACGCGCCTCCAGGGGTCGCGCGTTGCGTCACGTCCGTTTCGAGCGGTGTGGAAGGGGCGTTCGAGCATTTTCCGTGCACGTGAGCCCGCGGCAGCCTCCACTGCACGCCTTGAAAATGCTGAAGATTTCGCCGTTCAACGCGTCTGTCAACCAATCAGGGAGAGTCGGGGAGGAGAGAGAGGGGAGTCAGCTATGTGACGAGTTAACGAGGGGGACGGGTGTTGCGCAACTGTGTGACGTATTGTTTGTGAGACACGGAAATAACCCGCGAAGTCGTGTTAAAGTATGGTGGAGAAATAAAAAGGACCTTGCCTGGCGGAGTGCCTGTGAGGAAGTCGGGATATCGGGTAAGTTTTGAATTGTGAACTTTTCACGTTTAGCAAGTTAAGCTCTGCTAACTCCTCCCCCCCCCGCCGCCGCTGCTTCACGTTCCGGTCTGAACACCACTGGGTCCCGTGCGTCCAGTTTGAGGCGTTTCGTGCTTTTTGGCCGCTCAAAAAGCGTTCGGTCTGGACGTACCATAAGAGTCCATACATGGTACAGATGAGCCGGGATCCCTAACAGCAGCAGCAGGGGCAACTTTTCGTGTCTGGTGAAGTCCCACATCAGTGTTTCCCCTACCATTATACAAGCGGGGTGCCCCACCCCGCCAACAGAACTGAGCACCCCGCCTACCAAACCGAACTTGCCCCCCCACCTGACACTGACATAGCACTAAGCTGCACAAAATACAGGCTCTCTAGCTAAAAAGCTAAAGGGGCCTCTTCCCTCATGCTGAAAGCTCCCTACCCCTGCTCAAAAACTGTTGGTACAAGCTTCGCTCAGACATGTCTCCATCCCTCCCCATCAACAAAAATTATGGATGAGATGAGCACCCCGCCATGGCAAGTTAACTAGGGGAAACACTGCACATAGACAGATTTCTCCCATATAGACATATTTCACACAGAAAGTCTAATATCCAGCAAAGTTTGGCGATCAAACACCATTAGAAGTTGACATTTGTGGTAAAACTAAGCAAAAGCAGCACAAACAAACAAATCATATGTAGCAGACGGCAAGCTGTGCAAACCAGAAGTTTTGAATTGGTTTTGAATTTGAATTCATAAAACAATGTGGAGTCCTGGCATTTAGAACAGCACGTGCACCAACCTTTGAGCTGCAGCAAACACGCAGCAGGGAGCAGCTCCTGCACGTTCTCCACGGTGACGAGCACAGTCTCCGTGTACACAAAGTCCAACAAGATCTCCATCGTCGCTGCAGTGAGCCCCTGAATGTCGACAAAAGATTTCCCCTTCTCTGCGAGCTGTAGAGCCACAACAACACAGGTAGTTAGGAGCTTCAGTACAGATTAATTAAATCCACTTCTTATATATTTATACAGTATATATGTATTATGAAACAAACAGGCTGAAATACTCCATTATGAATCCTTTTGGAGCTCATTCAGCCGCAGTTACAGTGGTGGGTCAGATCCCTCTGGGAGGCATTTCACTCCTGGTATTATCACACATCCAGAGTGATCCGACAGGACTGAGGACTTGTGTTCACACCTGCCCATAAATCCATCCCCAAATGTCCCGAGTGACAGCTCGTAATACAATCTCAGTCGTTTGCTCATCACAAACATGCAGTGGTCACATTCAGCCACTTGGATTATGTCATTATTCAGACATTTGCTAATACTGTACAGTGTTAAAATAACTGGAGATTAATCTAATAGTTTATAAGCTCAGTTCTGTAACTGTCACAAAACGAGATAGTCAAACATACAAGATACTGTACATGCATGTGTTGTAACATACAATCAGCCTCACACTGACGCTCCACGTTCAGTTCTGCTGTGATCCAACAAAGCACAGAGTCTGAGGAACAGAACTATGAACAACTCAGGGCCAAACCAAAAAATACAAGAAAATATATCACGTTTTTGAAGTAATTATGAGTTTGTACATAACACAAACAGATATTTTTAAGTTAATAGGAAAATTACAATATATTTAAGCCAGCATGATCATGGTTCCCTTTAAGGACAGGGCCCACTAGAAGGCTCATCTACTAAAACTGCATGACAAAATATACTGAATTTAATAAAAACTAAACAACTAGCAGTAGTTCATCTTTGAATATCATCACTGCTTTAAAAGATTCATTTCAGAAACCATACAATACAACTTTATTTATAAAGCACTGTAAAACAACATCGTTGGCCAAAGTGCTGTACTGTACAGTATTTATTAAGATTTTTTATGTTAGTATAGTTTATTGTAAAGAATGACATTTATTTTAAATGTCATCCAAATGGGTCACTTTTGTTTATTTTTATACAAACATTGTTTACTTGGCATATTTTCAAAATAAATGTTTTGTAAGTCTTTATTTAAAAAAAAAATGTACAGAAAAAAAACAAAACGAACCGAGCCCTCCTTGTAATTGAACCGAACCGAAATGTGATTTTAGCGTACCGTTACACCCCTACTGTACACCAACACATACAAGCATAAAAACTAGAAACTCAACAAATAACATAAAAGTAATGAACTACCAAATCAAAACAGCAAACCGTAAAAACTATAAAACAAATCAATTAAAAACAGTAAAAACCAAACATTTCAAGCTTTGTTAAAAGCCAAAGAGAAAAAATGTGTCTTCAGAGCAGATTTGAAAACAGGAAGTGCGTCTGCTTGTCATACAGCAAACATTTTTGAGCAGAAATGTAGCGGGACAGAAAAGTCTGTGGTCCGTCTTGTAAAGTGGCCTGGGACACATCTGCAGTTAAACCCACAAAAATGTCCTCCATCATCTCAGCGTGAGACCCAAAACATTGCATCTGAACGGGTCTCTAACACACTGGACTTTATTCAGACTGACTTTATTCCTGATTTATTCATCAGCTGATTTTATTCAGCCGTCTCCACTAGAGCCCGACCAATATACCAGCAGGGCTGATATTTTGGGCCGATATGGACCTTTGGGGTTCTATTGGTGTCTGTGATAATTGTCTCATTATGTTCCGATATAAGCACTTCTAATTTTCACCCCTAAAATGCTGTGAAGCAGCCATAATTGTACAATGTATCCAGCAAAGGGCACATGAAGACTACAGAATTTCAGTCATGGCCATTCATTTCAGTTTTACATTTGACGCAGACGAAGCAGGGAGCAATACTGTATAGAGTATTTTACTGAACAGAGCACGGTAAGCTTATTTTAATTGATATGTAAAATAAATCAACAATACAGTAATAAATTCTCTTCAATCCTCCAACCCGCTTGTCATTAGATACGTGCCTCTCAAGGTAAAGCTAATGTTTAGATAACCTAGCATAGGCTATTACCTTGTAAAACTTTATCCAGAACAAAAATCTAATGTAGCAGTAAATACCATATTTCCGATCTATAAGTCACACCTTTTTGCCTAATTTGCATGCCCTGCGACTTAGTTTATCATTCTGGCAAAAAATGGTGCAGTACCACTTTCGGCCGCTAGGGGTGCAGTACCACTTTTGTCCGCTAGGGTACACCAATCGTTCCCACCTCATGTGTCCGACCGCAGCCTCCTCTGGTCGGACACACTCTGTCGCTGCCCGGCCTCCTGCTCTGGAGGTCTGAACTACTGTTAGCTCAGTGTTTGTTAGCAAAATAGCTCATAAACCACACGGCAGATTTTCTTTAAACTTACAGAAAGTAATTACTTGGTGGTCATTTACAAACTGTTAGCTGTTGGAATTGTTTGAGATAAAATTCGATGTTTTATGAGCGTAAATGTGCAGCTTATAGCTCCGTTGTTTTTCCAGCTACTAGTTATCTAAATAACTCGTGAACTACAGGACAGATTTTCTTTAACCTTACAGAAAGTAATTACTGTACTTGGTGGTCATTTACAAACTGTTAGCTGTTGGAGTTGTTTGAGCTAAAATTCGATTTATTTATAATTTATTTTCGCAGCGCGCGACCATTTGGAAGACGTCAAAGCGAAACAATTTAAATCCAGCAGATTTGACCATTATGTGAATTTATTAAGGAACGGTTAAGCTAAGACACATCTTTGCTATAATTTTCAGCAGACAAATAATCGTTATTACCGTGTTAATCTTGTTAAAAGCCCCCCCCCCCCCTTGTTAAAAGCCCCCCTACTTTGAGTAAGTAAGATGAATGAAGGATACTGTATTTCTATCCAACAGTTATACACTATGCTGAATCATCAAACACCAAAGTTCATGCTCAATAATTCAGATAAAAATCCAACAATGTTCAGTCAGGTCACCTGGACGGTTTCTTTTGTTTTTGTTGAGACGTTTCGTCCTTCATCCAAATAACTTCTTCAATCTGAGGAGATACCAAACAAACAGCACATTCCATAGTGGAAAAAAAACTGTTTGCTGGTGCTAAGATGACCTCCGGGGTCCACCCTCTCCCCCAACTCCTCTGAGACAGTCATGCCAAAGTGGTTCAAAACACCAAAGTCCATGTTCAATAATCCAGGTATAAAATCCAATATTCAGTCTGGTCATCTGGACAGTTTTATTTTTTTGTGGAGATGTTTCATCCTTCATCCAAAGGACTTCTTCAATATGCTGAATCGTGTACAATTTATGCTGAATCGTGTACAATTTAGCACAAACTATTAAATAGTACAATCTGGCATAGCCTCAGATTGAGTGTAATATGATATTATATATTTGACTGTTTTTTTAGATTTCCATTAAACAAACCTGACCTGTTGAGAAGATGGTTAGCCAAAATCAGTAGAGGCAAGTTTCCTCCTTCAAAGTATCTTCGTCTGCAGTGAAGACTACATAAACACAGTATATGTTAAACCTGATCAAGTTTCTGTCACAAAATGTTAAGGAAACAGCCAGTGTGTTAATTTAGACATGATGACATTATCCCACAAAACTGTTAGGAAAAGTTCATGTGCAAATAATGCTTTTATAATCTCTCTGATTAAATTAAAGGTTTTTCATTATCATTCACATCACATGTGGTGCATGAAGCGGAACAAAATTGTGTACCGGTACTCAAGGTCCCAGATACACCAAAAAATAGCAAAAATATAAAGTATAAAAAGAACCAGTATACAAAACGGATTCCAAAAAAGTTGGGACACTAAACCAATTGTGAATAAAAACTGAATGCAATGATGTGGAGGTGCCAACATCTAATATTTTATTCAGAATAGAACACAAATCACAGATCAAAAGTTTAAACTATGAGAACGTGTAATTTTAAGGGAAAAATCTGTTGTTTCAAAATTTCATGGAATCAACAAATCCCAAAAAAGTTGGGACAAGTCCATTTTTACCACTGTGCCCCCCCCCCTTTCTTCTTACAACACTCAACAGACGTCTGGGGACAGAGGAGACCAGTTTCCCAAGTTTAGAAATAGGAATACTCTCCCATTCATGTCTAATTTTTATTCATTCAACCTTTATTTAGGCAGGTTAATCTCATTGAGCCTTGAGGACTCATTTACAAGAGAGACCTGGCTACAAACTAAAGAATGATGACAACAGCAACAGTAGATTTTCCTTGGACAATCAACAATAGACAGTCATAAGAGAGGCATACAAATTATTATGGTTTATTTTTTTTACAAGTTAAAACAAAGATATCAAAGTAGCAAAACAGACAGATTATAAGGCAGATGTAGAAAATCAAAAACAGGAACATGTCTGCATTGGTTTTTGCCAGGATTCCAACAGATTCTTAAAGCCATTTAAAGCTGCAGTCTGCAGTTTCTGTAGTGCAGTCTGTAAGTTTTCTAATAATATATTTTTAACATATTTCTTCACTCTGTCACTATCTCCTGACAGACTGATGTTAGACAAAGTAATCTCTGAAAAAAACTATAGTCCCCTTGCTTCTCTAAAAGCATTTCTAAAAAGCCACAGTGACCCGCCGTTAACCAGCCAATAAAAACAGAGTTTTTAACCAGCCAATAAAAACAGAGTTTTTAACCAGCCAATAAAAACAGAGCTTCTCACTTCTCACGCTCCTAACCCACGCCCCCCCCTGTCCCAGCCCCCGCGGCCGCGCAGGTTCTCGTTCAAAGTATTGCAAAGCGATGCAAAACTGTTTTGTATGTGACACAAATGTATTAAATTCCCCTTCTTCATCCCTGATCTGGACTTTTCTTTTGTTTTTTTTGCCAAAAGTCAAGTGATCGCTTCCTCCTCCACTGACTGAAATGAGGAAATGGATGAATTTGTCACGAGCAAATTAAACTCGGGTTCAACGTGGCTGCGCGAGGCTCAGCAGATTTCATGGTGTTCTGGTGTTCTGGATCAGCGCTCCATGTTTTTATTTTATTTTTTTGAACGTTTTATTAACATGTAATCACAGAACTTTGCAACGGCTGCCACAGGACATGTAGTGGAGGCGGAGCATTCAGAGGCTGCAGTGAGAGCAAGGGGAGCAGAGGCTTATATGGCTCTGAGTGGGGAGGGACCAGAATGCTTTCCCTGTTGAAAATTTGCCTAAGTCCTGCGTTCTACAAAAACTGCAGAGGGCAGCTTTAAAGAGGTCAAGGTCAAGATCTTCTGATCTTTTTGTAAAATATTCCAGGAAAAAGGAACGGAGTAGGAGAAGGCCCTTTTGCCAAGTTCAGTCCTCACTGACGGAACACTGCAGGTAATCATGTCCTGAGAGCGCACGCTGTAGCTGCACTCACGCAGAGACATGTAGGAGGAGATGTATGAGGGCAGCAGACCAAGAAGTGATTTAAAGATGAAAATGTACCAGTGGAAAAGTCTGCGTGAGGTTAATGATGTCCAGTTAACCAGTGAATACAGGGTGCAGTGTATTAATACAGGCCTCTGTTCAATCGTCTTGGGCCTTCTTTGTCGCACCTTCCTCTTTATGATGCACCAAATGTTCTCTATAGGTGAAAGATCTGGACTGCAGGCTGGACATTTCAGTACCCGGATCCTTCTCCTACGTAGCCATGATGTTGTGATTGCTGCAGAATGTGGTCTGGCATTATCTTGTTGAAAAATGCAGGGTCTTCCCTGAAAGAGATGACGTCTAGATGGAGCATATGTTGTTCTAGAACCTGAACATAGTTCTCTGCATTAATGGTGCCTTTCCAGACATGCAAGCTGCCCATGCCACAAGCGCTCATGCAACCCCATACCATCAGTGATGCAGGCTTCTGAACGGAGCGTTGATAACAACTTGGGCTATCCTTGTCCTCTCTGGTCCGGATGACATGGCGTCCCAGTGTTCCATAAAGAACTTCAAATCGTGACTCATCTGACCACAGAACAGTCTTCCATTTTGCCACACTCCATTTTAAATGACCCCTGGCCCAGTGCAAACGTCTGAGCTTGTGGAGCTTGCTTAGAAATGGCTTCCTCTTTGCACTGTAGAGTTTCAGCTGGCAACGGCGGATTGTGTTCACTGACAATGCTTTCTGGAAGTATTCCTGAGCCCATTCTGTTATTTCCTTGACAGTGGCATTCCTGTTTGAGGTGCAGTGACGTTTAAGGGCCCGGAGATCACGAGCATCCAGTAGAGTTTTACGGCCTTGACCCTTACGCACAGCGATTGTTCCAGATTCTCTGAATCTTTTGATGATGTTATGCACGGTTGATGATGATAAGTCTTTGCTATTTTACACTGGGTAACACCATTCTGGTATTGCTGCACTATCTTTCTGCGCAACAATGGTGGAATTGGTGATCCTCTTACCATCTTGGCTTCTGAGAGACACTGACACTCTGAGAAGCTCTTTTTATACCAATCATGTTGTCAATTGACCTAATTAGTGTTAATTGGTCTTCCAGCTGTTCGTTATATGCTCAATTTCCTTTTTCCAGCCACTTATTGCTACTTGTCCCAACTTTTTTGACACTGTGAAATTTTGAATCAACACATTTTTCCTTTAAAATGTTATATTTACTCAGATTAAACTTTTGATCTGTCATCTATGTTCTATTAAGAATAAAATATTGACATTTGCCATCTCCACATCATTGCATTAAGTTTTTATTCACAATTTGTTTAGTGTCCCAACTTTTATGGAATCCAGTTTGTACAAGCATCTAAGATATAAGTTAAACACTAATAATGTTAAATAATACAGTGTATTAAATAGCAGCCTGAACATGAGTCTGTAGTGAGAAGATGAGTAGGAATACAGCAGCTTAAAGGCAAGAAATCAGCAGCGTGGATAAGTCACATATCACCAATTAAAGTGGCATTACAGTGATTTTCCTGGTTAGAGATTCATGAGTCTAACAGCCTCAGGGTAGAAGCTGTTCCTCAGTCTAGTCGTTCTTCACTTAATGCTCCTTAACCTCCTTTCTGAGGGGAGTGGGGCAAAAAGTGTGTGTGCTGGGTGAGTGGGGTCCATGATGCAGGTGGCCCTCTTCCTGCATCTAGAGATGTACCGGTAGATGTCTGTGATGGTAGGGAGACTGACTCCAACATCTTCTGTGCAGCCTTCACCACTCTCTGCAAAGCTTTTCTCTCTGCAGCTGTGCAGCCTCCATGCCACACATTGATGCTGGAGCACAGGATGCTCTCCACTGCACACCTGTAGAACGAGGTGAGGACTGAGCTTCAAAGACCAGCTCGTCTCAGCCGCCTGAGGAAGTAGAGTCTCTGATGAGCTTTCTTGATCAGGCTGGTGGTGTTGTTGGTCCAGCTGAGGTTGTCATTCATGTGTACACCCAAGTACTTGTAGCTGGACAAAACTTCCATCGCAGATTCTCCTATATTGAGTGGGTGGTGGGGTAAGTGTGTTTGTTCCGTTTGAAGTCCATGACCATCTCTTTTGTCTTCTTCACATTGGTGTGCATGTTGTTCATCCTGCACCAACGCTCCAGGTGTTCCACCTCCTGCCTGTAGCTGGACTCATTGTTATCTGTGATGCATGCCACCACCACTGTATCATCTGCAAATTTTACAATATGGAAGCCTGGATGGGTAGCTGCATGGTCATACGTGAGCAGAGTGAACAGGAGGGGGCTCAACACACAGCCATGAGGAGAGCCAGTGCTGAGGGTTATGGTGGAGAAGTTGCAGATCCTCACAGACTATGGTCTATTGGATTGCACGTCCTGATGCTGCTCAATAATCCATGTACTGTATATAAATTTAGTTTTTATCCTCAGACTGAAGAATTCTTTTGGCTAAAAGATGAAAGTTTCAACAAAGAAGAGCCTGTCCACAGGACCTGACTCAAACTGGTTAGACCCCCTGATCAAAGTCATTCACCTCTAATTCTGATGGCCTTTCATTTCTTGACCATCTTATTTTTGTGACTGTTTCATAATCCCACTCTAATCTGTATGTACTTCAGCAGAACTTTGCTCTTTTTGGTGCTTCTTTCTTAGTAGTGGTGCAGATGTTAAGGACAAAACTTTCAACCAAACCTCTCCAGCATTCATAATAATAATTAATAATTAATTCAATTTATAACGCACTTTTCATTACTGAAAATCTCAAAGTGCTACACATATATTGAATGCTACACACATTCATAAACCGGTGGCGGCAGACTACCATGCAAGGTGCTTTCCAGTCCTACCGGGAGCAACTCAGGGTTAAGTGTCTTGCCCAAGGACACAACGACACATGGTGCGGGTCCCGGGAGTCGAACCGCCAACTTTCCGATCGGGAGACGACTGCCATTACCACTACACCACGGCCGCCCTTCATGAGTGAAGTTCATATCACTCACAACTGGGATTACCACAATGCAAGTCAAGTCTGTGTTGGTCCAGTAAAAAAGTCTGTATATAGTGGAGTTATATTGTAATTACGAGTTCAAGTAAAACACTGGTGAAGATTCTCAGTCACCCAGGGCATGGTAAATTCAAAAAAGATCAAGACAAAAACAACTGGACTTTATTTGTAACAGAAGAAGAAAGCGAAACGTCTTCTGTTACAAATAAAGTCCAGTTGTTTTTGTCTTGAACTTTTTTGAGTTCAAGTAAAGTAAAATAAAATGGAAGCAGTGTCACAAAACATTAATACTAATATTTATTGTGTCAGGAAAAAATAAAAACGCAGTTACCTCACTGGTGAACATGGCACAAAAATAGTCACTGCAGGCTGCCAAGACGATCCTGTGGGCTGGAAAATCTGTGTTGTCCACCTTCAGAGTGATGTCGCACAGAGTGTTGCTCTTGCGAAGCGAGTTCATGGCGTTGAGGATGGACTTGGCATGGGAATTTGTCATGATGTCTTTTGGAGCCATAATGCCTTGAGAATCTGTCAAGGATCTTCGACTGCTACAAGAACCTAAAACAAAACAATAAACACAAAAAATGTCTCACAAAAACTTAATTTACAGACAATGAGGAAAAGCCAGATAGAAACGTAAAGCACTACAATAATTGTGTTCAATTCAGTTGATTTATACAGTATACTGTATGTCCATGATGCTGCTCAATAATCCAGGTAGAAAAATCTAACATTCAAGTCCTCTGGAGGGATTCTTGTTTGTTGAAACGTTTTGTCTTTTATCTGTTGCCAGATCTCGCTACAGAAACAAGCGGTCAGTTCCAAGAAAACAAGCCCAACTGGCAACCCACCCCATTGTGTAAAACAAAGGCCGTTTTTAAACAGTATAAACATATTTATTATGGCATTACATATAACCAGCAAAATTATACTTTGAAGAACGTATTCAGTCTAAAAAATAAAAATACATTTTGCATTTTTATACAGCTGGTTTCTTGTCATGCATACAAATTAAAAAATAAAATTAAAATTAAACTGCAAAGTCAACAAAAAACTTTCTTGAATCTCTATCCTGATGCTCAATGAAGCAGGTAGAAAAAAAACAGCATACAAGTAGGAAAAAACTTTAGATTTCTTAAAACTCTGTTTAAAAAGGAATGCCAACAGCACCTGAACGTAACATCCGCCTTGACGTAACATACGTGGAAGGGGGGCGTGAAGGGACAAACTACCGTACCTACCACTCGCATTACTGCTTGACAGAAAACAAGCCCAAATAAGCCCAAATGCTTGTGACAAGCCCAAAAACCCGCCGCAAGCGGCTCGCCGAATTTAGAAGCGACTCCAGGAAAAAAACAAGCCCAATGTCGCTTGAAATACGCGGACTTGGCAACTATGATCCAAAAGACTTCCTTCAGTCTGAGGAGCTGCAACAAGCTCAGCCTTATAAACAGCACCGTGGATCAACCAGTTTGCTGCTGACAGTCGGAACTAGATATTCACACACAAAAGCAGGACCATCAGCCTAACAATTGATCGTCAGTGTCCTGATGGCCGCTTGCTATTCACAGAGGGCTGAGTGATAGTGAGTGAATAAAAGCATTGTATGAAGGGGACAGTTGGACAAGGAGGCCTCTGCCCCTGTTTTAAGGCTGAGTTATAGTTATAGAGTTATAGAGTTATATAGATATATAATGGACGCATACTTTCCGTGTTCAACTGCTGGATAACTTTGGAGCCAAGAAAAGTAGTTTGAATTTTACTCTAATATTTCATTGAAAATGTGATAAAAGAGACAGAAAACATAAAATGAGACTGATAAAACTCTTGAAGAGTCTGCAACCAAGAACAGATGTCAGGTATCTGACTGTAAGTAACATTTTAACTGAAACTGGACCATGGTTTGAATGTTGTTGTTTTTTGCCACATTTTGTAACTGAGTTTGACACCCTGATGCATGCTCAATAATCCAGGTAGAAAAATCTAAAAAAGCTAAGTCTGGTCCTCTGGACATTCAAAAAACAAAACAAAACAAAGCAAAAAAATTGTAGAAACGTTTCGTCTTTCGTCCGAAAGACTTCCTCAGTCTGAAGCCCCCGGCAGAGCTCGGCGTAAGGCAGTACGCCGCACTACGCCGTACGTACGCAGAGGCACAAGCGTAGCCCCGCAGGGCACGAATGCGCAAAGCTCAAATTTTACGACCGCGTACGCGAGGCGCGTTGTCTCACAATAAACTGCCCGGCGCCAGACTGTTTTGTATGTTACACAAATGAATTAAATTCCCCTTCTTCATCGCTGATCTGGACTTTTCTTTTGTTTTTTGCCAAAAGTCAAGTAATCGCTTCCTCCTCCGTTAAGTCCATGACTGAAATGAATGAATTTGTCACGAGCGAATAAATGTCCTACCTGGCTGCGCGACGTTCTAAATATTTCCTGGTGGGCTGTGGGCTGCAGGACCAAGGCTCCCTGTTTTTATTTTTTAGAACTTTTTATTAACATGTAAAGTTTAGAAACACAGCAGCGGCTGCAGCCGAGCCAGCTTATGCATTTTTTTTTGTCTCCCACTCGACCTGTCAATCAATTCAGTAGGCGTGTCAGCAAATGACCAATCAGCGACCTCAGTTTGTCCCGTAGGTAGACGCTCTGCGCGCAGCTGCTCAAATTACGACAAGAATTTGGAGCGAAAACGCGAGCATTTAACGCGAGAACGAAAGCAGAGCTGTGCCAGTGAACGCGTGCGCACAGAATGCGCGCGTAGAGCGGCGTACAGGCCGTACGCAAAGCTCTGCCGGAGGCTTAGATGCTGTGTTCAGCTCAGTCTTATAAACAGCACCCTCTCACAGTGGATCAACCAGTTTGCTGCTGACAGTTGTGACCAGCTGCTCACATGATCAAGGAGGACCATCAGCCTAATGCCGGGTACCGACCAAACGCGTCGAAACGCTCCTGCTGCCCCCTTTTGGCCGCTTGTCACTTTCACACAGCCACTGAAGACGTGTCTGATGACGCGCCCTGGGAGGAGGCAGAGGAGGAGCATCTGGCTCCTTTTCCGGTTGTTTCTTGTACACCGGGCAGACAAAATCAGCTGTACGTGAGCCTCGTTACTACTTGAGTGGGTTTTCTACGAGCCGAACTGCAGCTCCAAAAGTCTTTGTTGAGATTAAAACTTTTTTTTTATGTTTGGGGTGATCGTACGCTCGAGCAGACAGCAGCAACTGTAAAAATGCCAAGTTTCTTACCGGAGGCTGGTTTGTTCATGGAGGCTCGATGGGGTAAGTTTAAAAAGTCCAAAAAAAGTCCCGTTTTCGTTGCGTCATCACATAGCAGAGTCTCTCCCGATTGGTTGCTGCGATGCGTCGAAAGTTCAAATATTTGACCCTTGGCGGCTCGACGCGTAGGCTGCTTCGGACGCGAGCGTGCGCGGAAAGGAACTGCCGTGTGCCGCCGCGTCGCTTCAAAAGCTCAAAACGCGCCGCTTCACGATTCAACGCGCCTCGACGCGTCTCCACATAGACTTTCAATGTAAACCGGCCGCTTCCGCTGGCCGAAATGCGTTTGGTCGGTACCCGGCATAACGATGGATCTTTAGCACAAGGATGGTTGTTTGCTATTCACAGAGGGCTGAGTGATACTAGCAATAACAGCATTGTAAGAGGGGGACAGTTGAACCCGGAGGCCTCCACCTCTGTTTAATGATGGACGGTTTCTTTCCACAAAGATGGCCTCCTTTACTCCTCTCTCAAACCATCGTTCCTCTCTATCAAGGATGTTAACTTCTTCATCCCTGAAAGAGTGGCCGCTGGCCTGGAGATGATTGTAGACCGCAGAGTCCTGACCTGATGAAGTTGATCTTCTGTGCTGGTCCATCCTTTTGGCCAGTGGCTGTTTCCCCGACATTAGACTGATCACAGCCCTCCTGACACTGAACAGCATACAGTACATGAGTTTGACACCCCTGCACTATGTGAAGGTGTTGTTTATAAGACTGTTACAAGATCTCAGACTGAATTTTGGATAAAAGATTAAACTTTTCAACAAACAAGAATCCATCCAACTTGACTCTACCTTGTTACATACAATAATTATATTACAGATTTAAGTCGCCTAGTAATCAGAAAATTATTTAGCAACTTGCTTGACAACTGAACACGTTTTAATAAATTTAAAGAAAAGCATATTCTCGTTACTATATGATGTTATTATTGTTCTGTCTCGATGAAGTAAAACAAAGTGTGAAGTTTTGACTGTTGGTCAAACAAGATGAAAAACTGAACATCTGTCGGTGGAAAACTTTAACAACCCCTAAATTGAAAAGACTGTTTCTTTGTAGACAGTTCATTTGTTTTAAAAACTTGACAAGAAAACACATAAAACACATAAATTACATTCTTATTCCCTAACTGAGGTTCACCAAGTCAGCAGGCTGGTTTGAATTAAGAAACAAAAATATATTTAACAGACTCAGAACACTCTTGATTGTGTCTATAATTAGATATTTTCCTTTACTCTATAAAATAAATATAGTTGTATTACGTTTAGGACAGCTGTGGTGAGAACCCTAATCTTTCACAATAAAATGCTAATAAACTAACATTGTTATTAAAATAAATATAATTGCACATTAAGCCGTAGCACAGTTTATGCTGTGAAACAATTGATTTTAATTGTGATGACACTCACCGTGCAGAGATCTGAACACTGTTTCCACCACAGGAAGGCAATAACACCTGAAGCTACACATGAGCTAACAGCTAGCTCTGACGGCTAACACCGGACAACAGGTACAGAAACAGCTGGACAAAGTGGGCCGGGGCCACAGCAAACAGCTGTGAAGTGGGCCGGGGGCCACGGACACAGCACACAACGACACACACACAGGAACTTGTCAGGGTTTGTGTAATAATACCTGTCGCAGCAGTAAGGCTCAGCCAACACGGCTAGCTAAGTCTAGCTAACGTTAGCAGCACCAAAGTCCACTTGTTGTCAGTCAGCCTGAGGAACACAAACAAACCTAATCCATCTTGACCTCTGCCAGATCATAATAACTCACAGCCTCCAAGGAGGGCTATGTGTCTACAACGTTAACGTCATATTATCCCCAGTTCTATTTCATACAGCACTAGCACTGCAGCGAGAGTAACAGCAGTATGGCAAGCCGAGATATCATTTAATACACAATTATCATAAAATACACAAGGTCTTCAACTTTATCAGCTTTTCTAACCAGGCTGAGCCAGGTCTTCTGGACAGATTGTTCCTTGTTGAAACGTTTCGTCTTTAATCCAAAAGATTAGTCTGAGGAGCTGTAATAAACTCTGTTTTATAAATAGCACCATCAACAACCAGAACTAGCTGTTCACATGATAAACGAGGACCATCAGCCTAACAATTGATTATTAGTGCTCTGATGGCTGCTTGTTATTCACAGAGGGCTGAGTGGTACTAACAAGATGGGGGCAGTTGGACACGGAGATCTCCGCCCCTGTTTCATGATGGATGGTTTCTCACTGCCATACTATACGTTCCTCTCTATCAGTATATAAATCATGCCTTTAATTTTAGGAGGCTTTTCTGGCACCACACTCTGCTGTTTGCTGCAAATTGCTTGTTTCTACCTGTTGATTCTGGATCCAGCTTGTGTTTACCATGGCCACATCCACTCATATTCACAGAGGGGCTGGATCCCCCCTCACATAAACTGTAGTTGGGCCTCCACAACGGATCTGTTTGCCCACCTAATTTGTGACGCTTTATGGTCTGAGTCTTTTCTGCATCATTCATATCACTGTCATTATTTTCAGTTCTCAGACTACCTGGAATCACTGAATCTTATCAACACATCTGTGTCATGGTCTGTCTTCTGTTGTCTGGTGTTTCTGTGTTCTGTCTGTTTGTGTTTCTTTTAGTCTTCTCTTGAGTTTAATTTAGTTCTTTGTCTCCTCTCAGTTGTCTAGTGTCTTTGTCTTGCCCTGTTAAGCTTTCTGTTTTTGTTTCTGTGTTCTGTTTGTTTAGTCAGCTCTTTGTTCCCACTGTGAGGTTGGCTCCCTCTCCTGGACTTTCCATGTGTTTTCCATTCAACCTACCCTGCTCCATTTTAGTTATTTCAGATTTAGTTTATTTCCCTGTCCTGCTCCAGATTAGTTAAATTCCTGTTTAGTTTACTTCTCTGTTCAGCCCCAGTTTAGTTATTCATGTTACATGTTTTAGTTAGTTCCCTTGCCCTGGTCTGTTATTTATTACTTCCCTAAGTGTTCACTCTGGTCCTTCCTGGTGTTGTGCTCCAATCAGTCTGATTATTTTCACCTTTGTCCCAAGCCCTGCCTGTGTGTATATAAGTTCCTCTGTGAGTTCTGTCTTTGTCGGTTCGTCATCGTTTTGGGTTCATCCTGGTCCTGTTCCCTGAGTTATGTGAGTTTATGCTGCCATTGTCAGCCTTTTTTCTGTTTGAACAATTAAAGTATTTATTTTTGTACTTTGCCTCCTGAGTCCTGTCTGCAAATGGGTTCTTTCCACGGTCCCTGAGCCTGGACCCTAACAGTACGAACCGACCAGTTTCTGAGCCCAGCAGACAGGTTCTCCTGAGTTTTTTTTTTTTTGTTTTTTGCTCACCTGTTTTTTGAGTTTTCTCCAAGATGAGGAGAACCACCATCCGATGTGGTACCTATTGGACTAAACCCGTCCTGGACCTGACGGAGTACAGCCAGGCAGTGGAGGTTCTGCCTTCACCTCTCCTGCTGCAGGAGGAGAGAAGAAGGACTAAAGGTAGCCACACAACACCCAGGTCCAGTTTTTCCTCAGCCCCCGTGCCGACTTACTCCGGGTGGACGTCGGGTGAGGACGCAGAGTCAGAGGACGAACTCTGGCTTGCCCCCGTGGTCCACTCACAACGTCGCCGTAAGAGAGGAAAACGGAAGACCCGGAGAGGGTCCACCACACCTTCGGTCCGTGCAGTTGGTCCTGCTCAGTCCGGCGAGACTGAGTCCCCTGTGTTCAGCTCCAGTGTCACTGTGGGCGCGGTCCCCGTTGCCTCACCTCCCAGGATTCCGGTGAGGACGAAGCTCGACCCCACACCTCCGACATGTACAGCTGTTCCTGCTCAGTTCGGCGAGACTGGGTCCCACTCGTCCCAGCTCCAGACCAGTGACTTTGCTTCAATAAATCAAACCTTATTACGTTTGCTGACCTCTGCCATGGACAATCCAGACTGTATTAACCTTTTGCTTTCCTCTGCAGAAAGCCTTGTGTTTTCTCAACCTGGTCTGGCCCAGCTTCCTTTTTATAAAGGGCTTTTGAGTGAGATAAGGGCTCTAAAGCCTGCTGCACCAAACTCTCATCCTGTGGCCACAAGCCTCCAGCCTCCTGCAGTAAGAGACTCATCTATTGCAGAAACTGCAGTATCTCCTGATTTCCCTGTGTCCCCTGAGTCCCTAGTGTCTGCAGGAGGTCCAGAACCTGCAGCAAGAGGTCCAGAACCTGCAGCAGGAGGTCCAGAACCTGCAGCAGGAGGTCCAGAACCTGCAGCAGGAGGTCCAGAACCTGCAGCAGGAGGTCCAGAACCTGCAGCAGGAGGTCCAGAACCTGCAGCAGGAGACCCAGAACCTGCAGCAGGAGACCCAGAACCTGCAGCAGGAGACCCAGAACCTGCAGCAGGAGACCCAGAACCTGCAGCAGGAGACCCAGAACCTGCAGCAGGAGACCCAGAACCTGCAGCAGGAGACCCAGAACCTGCAGCAGGAGACCCAGAACCTGCAGCAGGAGACCCAGAACCTGCAGCAGGAGACCCTCCTCCTGTCTCCTGTGCCGAGGGGGTCCTGTGGGACCTTCCTCCTGTCTCCTGTGCCGAGGGGGTCCCGGGGACCTTCCTCCTGTATCCTGTGCCGAGGGGGTCCCGGAGGACCTTCCTCCTGTATCCTGTGCCGAGGGGGTCCCGGAGGACCTTCCTCCTGTATCCTGTGCCGAGGGGGTCCCGGAGGACCTTCCTCCTGTATCCTGTGCCGAGGGGGTCCCGGAGGACCTTCCTCCTGTATCCTGTGCCGAGGGGGTCCCGGAGGACCTTCCTCCTGTATCCTGTGCCGAGGGGGTCCCGGAGGACCTTCCTCCTGTATCCTGTGCCGAGGGGGTCCCGGAGGACCTTCCTCCTGTATCCTGTGCCGAGGGGGTCCCGGAGGACCCTCCTCACGTCTTCTGCTGTCCTGAGGTCTGGCCTTCGACGTCTGCGGCTCCTGAGGTCTGGCCTTCGACGTCTGCGGCTCCTGAGGTCTGGCCTTCGACGTCTGCGGCTCCTGAGGTCTGGCCTTCGACGTCTGCGGCTCCTGAGGTCTGGCCTTCGACGTCTGCGGCTCCTGAGGTCTGGCCTTCGACGTCTGCGGCTCCTGAGGTCTGGCCTTCGACGTCTGCGGCTCCTGAGGTCTGGCCTTCGACGTCTGCGGCTCCTGAGGTCTGGCCTTCGTCGTCTGCGGCTCCTGAGGTCTGGCCTTCGTCGTCTGCGGCTCCTGAGGTCTGGCCTTCGTCGTCTGCGGCTCCTGTGGCATCGCCTTCGTCGTCTGCGGCTCCTGTGGCCTCGCCTTTGTCGTCTGCGGCTCCTGTGGCATCGCCTTTGTCGTCTGCGGCTCCTGTGGCCTCGCCTTCGTTGTCTGCGGCTCCTAGGGTTTCATCTTCGCCGTTTGCAGTTCCTCTGGTCCCCGTGTTGTCTGCTATGGTCTCCAAGGCTCCTCGTGCGGGACGGCCTCCCGGACGTCCGCCTGGACTGGCTCCTGGCGATGGACGGACTCCCGGTCGACCGCCTGACCTGGCTCCTGGCGATGGACGGCCTCCCGGTCGACCGCCTGACCTGGCTCCTGGCGATGGACGGCCTCCCGGTCGACCGCCTGACCTGGCTCCTGGCGATGGACGGCCTCCCGGTCGACCGCCTGACCTGGCTCCTGGCGATGGACGGCCTCCCGGTCGACCGCCTGACCTGGCTCCTGGCAATGGATGGCCTCCCGGTCAGCCGCCCGCCCGGCCACTCTTCTGTTTTTGAACGTTGCCCAGGTCTTGCCCTGTCGGTTTTTGTTTAGTTTGTTCTGGCCCTCCGTCCTTGTGTTTTCCCCCATCCTCCCGCCCGTTCTGTGTTTGTGCTTTGTGGGACGTCAGGTGACGTCCCTTGAGGGGGAGGTTCTGTCATGGTCTGTCTTCTGTTGTCTGGTGTTTCTGTGTTCTGTCTGTTTGTGTTTCTTTTAGTCTTCTCTTGAGTTTAATTTAGTTCTTTGTCTCCTCTCAGTTGTCTAGTGTCTTTGTCTTGCCCTGTTAAGCTTTCTGTTTTTGTTTCTGTGTTCTGTTTGTTTAGTCAGCTCTTTGTTCCCACTGTGAGGTTGGCTCCCTCTCCTGGACTTTCCATGTGTTTTCCATTCAACCTACCCTGCTCCATTTTAGTTATTTCAGATTTAGTTTATTTCCCTGTCCTGCTCCAGATTAGTTAAATTCCTGTTTAGTTTACTTCTCTGTTCAGCCCCAGTTTAGTTATTCATGTTACATGTTTTAGTTAGTTCCCTTGCCCTGGTCTGTTATTTATTACTTCCCTAAGTGTTCACTCTGGTCCTTCCTGGTGTTGTGCTCCAATCAGTCTGATTATTTTCACCTTTGTCCCAAGCCCTGCCTGTGTGTATATAAGTTCCTCTGTGAGTTCTGTCTTTGTCGGTTCGTCATCGTTTTGGGTTCATCCTGGTCCTGTTCCCTGAGTTATGTGAGTTTATGCTGCCATTGTCAGCCTTTTTTCTGTTTGAACAATTAAAGTATTTATTTTTGTACTTTGCCTCCTGAGTCCTGTCTGCAAATGGGTTCTTTCCACGGTCCCTGAGCCTGGACCCTAACAATCACTGCAACTTTCATTGTTTTTGGGTTCTGAATGATCGTGTCTTCATCAATGTTTCTCATGGTTCAATTATGGGTACAAAATGTCACACTATTAATTCCTGTAATTACACATCAGTGACAAAGAAGTCAAGTAAATGTCTGATATTAATGTTATTGATCTCAGGGATTCAGCCCAACCCAGGTCCATCCATTAACTACAGTACTCCCAGTGAGTTTAAAAATAATTCAGGTCTCCATTTCCTGCATGTAAATGCTCGTAGCCTCCTAAAAAAACTTGATGAACTGAAAATCCTAATCCGTTCTTCTGGGGCAGATGTGATCGTTATCTCTGAAACTTGGCTCAACAAATCTGTTTTGAAAAATGACCTGGCAATCAATGAATTTAAGATCTATCGTTGTGATCGTAATAATAGGGGAGGTGGAGTCGCTATTTACATCAGAGACTCTTTGGCTGCCAAAATTACGTCTAAAAAACACTCGCAAACCAGTTTGAGGCTTTAGCTGTGAACATCAATTTGAAGGGAGGTCAGATCATAACTGTTGTAGGTTGTTATCGTCCCCCCTCCGCAACACCTGAAGCTCTGTCCTCCCTGACTGAATTCATAGGAAATTTAAAACACAATGAGATTGTTATGGTAGGAGATTTCAACATTGATTGGAATAAGTCGACCCCCCTCTGCGATAAATTCAAGGAATGTTGCCTATCTCTCAATCTAACACAACTTATCGATTCTCCCACCAGACCAAACAAAAAATGTCCCGAAAAATCTTCCACCTTAGATCTGTTTTTCACAAATGCACCTCATAAATTTCCTGGTACAGGTGTATTTGCTAACATTTTGAGTGATCATTCTGTAATAGCAGCTCTTAGATCTACTAAACTTCCACCTGCTAAGCCCAGAATAATTCAAAAAAGGGATTTGAAACGTTTCTGTGAACAGTCATTCCTTTGGGATCTATCCCACTTTGATTGGCAACGTATTCTACTAATCAACGACGTGAACACCGCTTGGAACTATTTTCATAATAGTTTCATTTTCTTTGTAAACAAACACGCTCCTTTCCGGCAGTTCAGGATAAAGGGCCGTGACAGCCCCTGGTTTACTCCTGAACTAGCTGACCTCCTGCACAGGAGAGATCATCTTTGGGCCGCTGCAAGAAAATCACTCAGACTCTGATTGGTTGAAATTTCGGCAGCTGAGGAATAAATGCACAACTGCCACCAAAGCCGCAAAACGTAATTACTTCTTATCTCAGACCTCCAAAAATCTAACGACCCAAAAAATTCTGGAAAACCATCAAATCTCTCTCAGGCACCCCCCAATCATCTGACCTCCCATCACAACTTCTTGTTGACTCTGTTCCTGTGTCAAATAAGCACGAGATCCTGAACTGTTTCAACAAACATTTTGTTGCTTCTAGTTCATTATTTGACACAGTTACAAATGGAAAAACGGCCACTTCATCTAATAATCAAACTTCTACAAATCAAATCCCTCCTACAAGTAAATCCTCAGTTAATCACACCTTCTCTTTTTCTCCGTTCTCAGTCAGTGAGGTAAATAAACTGTTAAAAGACCTTGATCCTAAAAAATCTGCAGGTCCAGATGAACTTCCACCTTATTTCTTAAGGCTGGCTGCTCATATCATCACAGTCCCCGTGACCCACATCTTTAATCTGTCCATAAGCCAAAACACCATCCCGGATGCTTGGAAAACAGCCTTCGTTCTTCCTCTGCTGAAGGGAGGTGACCCTACCTCACTGAACAACTATCGACCAATCTCTAAACTTTGCATTTTATCCAAGATCCTAGAAAAACTGATAAACTCTCAGATCAAAAATTATCTGGACTCATTTAACATTTTACCTCTTCATCAATCTGGTTTCAGGAAAAAACACAGCACAACAACTGCTTCTCTGAAGGTTCTTAATGACGTTGTTGAAGCATTGGATGCTAAGAATTATTGTGCTGCACTTTTCTTAGACTTGTCTAAAGCTTTTGACACTGTGGACCATAACATCCTGTGTCATAAGCTCTCAGAAATCGGTTTCTCTGATCACACAATCGGTTGGTTTTCTAACTATTTTTCCAATCGGAGGCAATGTGTTCAACATAACGGTACTTCTTCCAGCTATTTAACAGTTAAAAATGGTGTACCACAAGGCTCAGTTTTAGGACCAACCCTCTTTACAATCTACATAGCTAATGTAGGTCAGAGCATCCCTGATGCATCCTTACATTTCTATGCTGATGATACAGTTGTTTATTGCCAAGCTAAAACAGTAGCTAAGGCTTTCCAGTTACTGCAATCCGCTTTTGACACCATCCAGTCAGATTTGTTCCGTCTCAAACTTGTCCTAAATGCTGATAAAACAAAAGGGATGTTTTTTTCAAGTAGGAAGTCGGTCCCAGCAGATCTTCCTCTGATTTTATCATCAAATGGTGTCCCTATTGAGTTTGTTGACTCATATAAATATTTGGGTATCCTGGTCGATTCACATCTCTCTTTTAAACTCCACGTGGAAAACCTAGTGAAGAAACTGAAAGTAAAACTGGGTTTCTTTTTCAGAAATAAATCATGTCTAACACTGAATGCTAGGATACGCCTTGTATCTGTGACTTTCCTTCCCTCCATTGATTACGGTGACATTCTCTACATGAATGCTCCTACAAGCACCCTGCGGATGTTGGATGTTGTCTATCATGGTGCACTAAGATTCATAACTGGCTGTGATTATCGTACCCACCACTGCACCCTGTATTCACTGGTTAACTGGACATCATTAACCTCACGCAGACTCTTCCACTGGTACATTTTCATCTTTAAATCACTTCTTGGTCTGCTGCCCTCATACATCTCCTCCTACATGTCTTTGCGTGAGTGCAGCTACAGTGTGCGCTCTCAGGACATGATTACCTGCAGTGTTCCGTCAGTGAGGACTGAACTTGGAAAAAGGGCCTTCTCCTACTCTGCTCCTGCTTCCTGGAATATCTTACAAAAAGATCTGAAGCTCTCGGCCCTGACCTCTCTAAATGATTTTAATAATAATAATACTGTAATGTCTTTGTCTGTCATCTGTGTATGTTTCCCATACACAGACAAAATTCGTCTCTGCATTTAACCCAACCACCACCAGGTGGTGCAGTGAGCAGCCAGAAGGCGCCCGGGGAGCTGGAGAATTGGGTGTGCACTCATAGACACCCCAAGGTGTGTAGTGGCCGGGGCGCGAACCCGCGTCTTTCGGGTCCCAAGTCGAAAGCCCTGCCACTACACCATCTTGGCTCCTTTCGGAATCTGTTGGAATCCTGGCAAAAACCAATGCTGATTTGTTCCTGTTTTTGATTTTGTACATCTACCTTATAATGTTTGCTAGTTTTTGCTACTTTTTCTTTTTCTTTTGTCTATTGTTTAATGTACTTGTACCATTGCTGTTCATCATTCTTTAGCAGGTCGCTTTCGTAAATGAGCCCTCAAAGCTCAATAAGATTTACCTGACTAAATAAAGGTTGAATGAATGAATGAATGAACTTATTTTTTTTATCTCTTTGTTTTATTACAAGTCTGGGACAGAGGTAGCTGCTCTCTTTGTCCACTTCAGGGACAGACATCCACCAGAGATCACCTGCAGCTAAGAAATGTGTGATGACTGAACTGAACTCTGAACTTTTCCAGGACCTGTCCCACCTGGAGGAGCAGGTCCAAGAAGTTGTGAGTACAGTAATGAGGACAAATACAGCCACACTGCTGCTACTGGACAAAAACTTGATTAGTTAGATCATAAACAGTCTGTTGCTGCTTATTGTTCTGACTGTTATTGTATTTATTAAGATTTTTATTATTGTTAATATAGTTTATTTATTGTAGAGTGCTGTTTATTTAAAATATCATCCAAATGGGTCACTTTTATTTATTACTACAATACAATACAAACATATTTTTGGCATATTTTCAAAATAAACATTTTGTAAGTCTTTATTTTGTCTTTTTTTTTGTACCGAAAATAAACCGAAAATAAACCGAACCGAGCCCTCCTTGTAGTTGAACCGAACTGAAATGTGATTTTAGCGTACCGTTACACCCCTAATCTTAATGCTGCTAATAGGCTCAAATGGAGGCTCACACAGAGCATCCAGGACTAACTGGAGGTCCCAATCAGGGGCCAGAGTCCTGCTGGGAGGCCTTTTCCTCAGTACCCCCTTCATGAACCGTATCATGAGAGGGTGGGTGCCAGGTGATTTACCTCCCAGCCTTCGTGGCCCGCCGAGATGGCTGACAAAAAGACCTTAATGGTGGAGAAAGAGCTGCCTTTCTCCAGCAGGTCTTGTAGAAAAGTGAGGAGCTGGACCAGGTCACAGGAATATGAGATAATATTCCTCTCTAGACACCAGGCCTCAAAAACATGCCATTTGCGAGTGTAGAGAGTCTGAGTTGACTGAGCTCTTGCTCCCTGTATCGTGTTTATGACGTTACCGGGAGGCCGGAGGCCATCAGCCGGTTCCTCTCAGCGGCCAGGCCCAAAGTTGCCATAATTCTGGACCTGGGTAAAGGAGCTGCCCGTGGACCTGAGTCAGCAGGTCCCTGTGTGGGGGCAGCTGCCATGGTGTCCCTGACAGCAGTGAGATCACTTCTGGGAACCATGGTTTCTGTGGCCATCTGGGAGCTATGAGTATCAGGGAGAGAGCTCCCTTGCGCACACGTTCCAGTGTCGCCTGAATCAGGGGGACGGGGGAAACGCATATAATAGCGCCCCTGCTAGCCAGTTGTGCGCCAGAGCATCTGTTCCCAGCGGTGCGTCTGTTTCCCTTATCGAATGATACAGGGCGCAGTGCGTACTGCTACTGCAGGCGAACAGATCTACGGATGCCCGCCTGTATCGTGCCCAGATCTGGTCCACGATGCGTGGGTTCAGCCTCCATTCTGAGGAGAACAGGGGCCCTCTTTAGAGGGCGTCTGCCCCGTGGTTTAGCTCACCCGGGATGTGTGTCGCTCTCAGCGACAATATTCGGGAGCTGCACCACGTGAGCAGCTTGTGTGTCAAGCTGAGGAGGGGTTGGGACCTTGTCCCACCTTCTCTGTTGATGAAGGACACTGTTGTCCTGTTGTCTGATTTTATCAGGACATGTTGTCTTGTAATCAGCCACTTAATAATAATAATAATTGTAGTGATACAACCTTGGGTTTTGAAACACTTCTCTGATCGCTCTCAGTAATGAACTTTTTGGGAGTTATTCCTGAAGGGACAATAATACTTTTATTACTTTTACTTTGAATCAAACATTACAA
>JBBPBX010000845.1:74765-94697 GCA_038048925.1 Garcialebias charrua
TATACATATCTATACATACATATATATATATACATATATATATATATACATATATATATATATATATATATATATATATATATATATATATATATATATATATATAAAATCACTCTTACAGTATGTCAGAACACAACCTGTCCCTGCAATCTGTTACAAGAGCCATCAGCCAAGCCAATTAGATTGGAATGTTTGCCATTCATTCGCAAACAATGGACACAAGTCCCCCAGCATATCCCCCCCAAATGCAGTCTCCTACTACAAAGGCCATCGCATTTACTTGCAGAAGGAAAAAGTCTCCAGGCATGCTTACTCAAGGATTACAAATTCCTAAAAAAAAGAGCCATTTGGCTAGGCTCTGGTAAAGATTGTACTGATTTAAATATCCTGGGATTTCCAGTGCTAATTTAACTGCCTGTAGGCAGATATAGGACTTTGTGGGCTGCACATTAGAGCGTGGAAGAGCTGTATGGAAATCTTTTTCTTACCAGGCGAACAGATTTAAGACAGTTTGTCACGATAGGCTATGAGCCAAAAGAGAATGTTCCACCTTGTACCACAGTGCTGACTGAGAGCACTCTCCACACACCAAATGACTACCGGTAATGTGTTGCGACTGGGGGAGAGGTGCTAGAGGTTTTGGGTTGATTGCTAAAACAGCATGTAAAGGTTGTGCTTGGTGCAGGAGAAAAACCATCACGCTGCTTTGTGTGAGATCACACTGATGCAAACAGGAAAAGACAAGGCGGCGGGCAAAGACATGAGCGGGAAGGCATCAGACAGAAATGCTACTCTGCATCAACTGGCAGCTCAGTGATTTAAAACAAGGCCATTAGCAATGTTTTCTTCATGAGGCTGGAAGTTTCAACACTGCAGACAAAGCAGAACCAATGGACAATAGTGGAAAGGAAATGCTACAAAGTATTTGGTCCAGCTAGTTCCCTTATCAGTCAGTCCACTCAGTGCAACATATGACTATGGAAATTGCGCCGCTGCGTGGTTCACCTGAAGTAATACATTCACGCCTTGAAAAGGCAGGTGGGCGTCAGCGTCATCAAAGAGGCCCCGCCTTCTTTGTATAAAAGAGGCTGACGCTTAGCCTTCTATCTCTTTTCTGCCCTTCACCTCGCTTACACATGAACTTCGTGGGACTCTCTGTGACTGCATCGCTCAACTGGAGGTGAGCTCGCTCCCTACCCTGAGCGTACAGAGAAATTTCCTACGTACTGCTGGGTTAGCGAAAGTTAGCCCAGTGCCTTTTATTTAACCTCAAGGTTTTTTCTTCTTTCTTCGCAGCTTCGCTCGACGGCGCTAACTGCGTCACTCGCTACCTAGCTAACGGAGTTAGCAGGCTAGCCAACGAGAGTGACTCGACGAAGAGGATGTCTCCGGACCACGTTAGCTACAGCTAACGAGCTCAACTCTTCTCAGTCATGGCTCCAGAGAAGGGAAAGTGAAAATCCAAAAATTCTAAGAAGACCAGCAAGCCAGCGAGCCCTAGTTCCCGAGCCTGCCCCAGCGGCTGCGGCTACTCCCTTTTGGTGACGGACACCCACGAGGCCTGTCCTGTCTGTCTGGGGATGTTGCACACTAAGACAACAATGGAATCCCCCGAATCCTGCCCTCACTGCAGCCAGATGCTTGAGGCTGTGAGGAAGTGTTGCATGGACATCGTGGTCAAGGCCACGGGTGGCTCCGCAGCTGCGCGGAACCCAGACCTCACAAAGGCGCTCACTCCCACACCGGAGCTCGAGGCCGTTGATCTGGAGGATCCTCCACCACCCCATCAAGCTGTCGGGGCTCTTCGGTGGGGCTCTGGAACATCCAGAGCAGGCTGGAGAAAAGACGAAAACAGGCTGAAGCCTTGCGCGAGGGGATGCCGAGAAAAGCTTTTGAGCCCCCCAAAGACGCCAGTGGGAGCAGAGCCGTGCAGCATTGAAAATCAGCCACACGACGTCCCCTACAAAAAAGGCCAGCGTTGGAGAACAACAGCCGAGACCCGCAGCAGGACCGCCTCAGGCTGGACAGGCATGGGCCAGAGACAGGTTCGTCCCTTGCCATGCGATTCCACTGAGGTCATCCTCGACAAACCGGGATCGAAGGCAGAAGTTGGCCTGACGAAACAGGACCACTTCGTAGTTTTACAGGTTCGCCCGTCCATGTGATACAGGAACCCAGACTTTTAAATCCAGACTTTATGTGTGAAATGCAGCAAAAAGCTGGTGACGTTTGTGTGTGCACAAAACATGTTTATGCTATGTGTGTAAAAAAGACGATTTGTTCTTTAAAACAAAAATAAAGTTTTAAAAGCACATCCTACCCTGTGTCTTTGACTCAAAACAAAACAAAACACAGCACCATTTTTATAAAAACAGTCTCGATAAAGGGAGATGGCAATCACCCCTCGTCCCCTGTGAAACACAAGGTGTCAGGCAAGACAATGAGCCTCAGCGGGACGTCAGAGGTCTGCCTGCCACAGGCAGACTTCCTAGCGACCGCGGACAGGTCAGCTCGTCAAAGGGCGACCGGGTGGGGGGTCACTGCTCCCCCTCCCGTACCCTCAATACAAAAACAACCCAGAATACACATGCCTCACAGGCTCAGCGTATACACTCAGGCCTGGAGGGAGTGTCGTCCAAACACGTGGGTCATGTCGACCGTCAGTTGGGCCTCCGGCTGTAGTTCCACAAGCGGCCACCCCCTTTCACGGGGTTGCTGCTGTCCAACATAAACCCAGACCGTGCCCATGTTCTACGGGAAGAAATCTCTACAATGCTAGAGAAAGGAGTAATAAATGTTGTTCCAACCCACAATGTACACAAAGGCCATTATAGCAAGTACTTCCTTGTGCCAAAACGAGACCAGGGCTTAAGGCCTATACTGGATCTCAGGAGCCTGAACAGAAGGATAAAAACATACAAATTCAGGATGCTCACACTGAGACAGGTAATCCAGTCGGTGAGACCGAGGGATTACTTCTGCACAGTCGATCTCAAAGATGCCTTTTTCCACGTGAGCATCCTGACAACAGAAAATATCAAAGATGCCTTTTTCAAAGATGCCTTTTTCCACGTGAGCATCCTTACAACTGAAAATATCTCCGTTTTGCCTTCGAAGGAAAAGCATTTGATTTTCTGGCCCTCCCTTTCGGATTAAAAACTACCCCAAGATCATTTATGAAATGTCTGGATGCAACCTTAACCCCACTGAGGGGTCAAGGGGTCAGAGTTCTAAATTATTTCGATGATCTGGTGATCCTTGGGCGCGACAGAGACCAGGCATAGCAGTACACCCAGATGGTGATGACTCACCTGGAGGCTCTGGGTTTCATCATAAACCTGCAAAAGAGCAATCTGATGCCATCCCAGATTACCGTATTTTTAGGAGTACAGGTTCAACTCCATTTCGTACAGAGCATGGCTCTCAGAGGTTCGGATTTATTCCCTCCACCTCTGCCTGTCACGCTTTCAGCTGGGCCAGAGTGTCCCTCAAACTGTGCCAGCGTCTCCTGGGCCTCCTGACAGCAGCCATTGTCTGCTTGCCTCAGGCCTTATAAAAATGCACCCTTTGCAGATATGGCTAAACAAACAAATGTATCCTACCTCCCTCAGGCGGGCAGAGGGGATACTGATCAGTCCAGAGTGCATGAAGGCTCTGGGACCCTGGAGGGTCCCTTCAGTGTTCAAGACAGGCGTCATGCTGGGATAAGTGCTGTCTCGAGTACTGATCACCACAGACGCTTCGAAAACCGGTTGGGGAGCTTTCTGCAGAAACCAGCATGCCCGAGGGGGGTCTGGAAACAGCAGGAGGCAAAGCTCCATATCAACTTCCTAGAACTGAAAGCTGTGTTTTTGTCCATGAAGCACTTTTACAAGAATGGGCTGATTACAAAACAACATGTCCTGATAAAATCGGACAACAGAATGACAGTGTCCTTCATTAACAGAGAAGGTGAGACAAGTTCCCAACCCCTTCTCAGCTTGACACACAAGCTGCTCACGTGGTGCAGCTCCCGAATATTGTTGCTGAGAGCGACACACATCCGAGGCGAGCTAAACCATGGGGCAGATGCCCTCTCCAGAGGGCCCCTGCTCTCCTCAGAGTGGAGGCTGAACCTGCGCATCGTGGACCAGATCTGGGCACGATACGGGCAGGTATCCGTAGATCTGTTCACCTACAGCAGCAGTAAGCACTGCATCCTGTATCATTCGATAAGGGAAACAAACGCACCGCTGGGAACAGACGTTCTGGCGCACAACTGGCTAGCAGGGGCGCTATATTATGCGTTTTCCCCAGTTCCCCTGATTCAGGCAACGCTGGAACATGTATGCAGGGGAGCTCTCTCCCTGATACTCATAGCTCCTAGATGACCACAGAAACCATGGTTCCCAGAAGTGATCTCACTGTTGTCAGGGACACCATGGTAGCTGCCCTCTTACAGGGTCCTGCTGACTCAGGCCCACGGGCAGCTCCTTTACCCACGTCCAGAGTTATGGCCACTTCGAACCTGGCCACTGAGAGGAACCGGCTGATGGCCTCCGGTCTGCTTGGTAACGTCATAAACACGATACAGGGAGCGAGAGCTCAGTCAACCCAGACTCTCTACGCTCGCACATGGCGTGTTTTTGAGGCCTGGTGTCTAGAGAGGAATATTATCTCATATTCTTGTGACCTGGTCCAGCTCCTCACTTTTCTACAAGACCTGCTGGATAAGGGCCACTCCTTCTCCACCATTAAGGTCTTCCTGTCAGCCATCTCAGTGTGCCATGAAGGCTGAGGAGGTAAATCACCCGGAGCCCACCCTCTCATGATACATTTCGTGAAGGGCGTACTGAGAAAAAGGCCTCCCAGTAGGACTCTGGCCCCTGATTGGGACCTCCAGTTAGTCCTGGACGCTTTGTGTGAGCCTCCATTTGAGCCTATTTGTAGCATTAAGATAGATTTGTTATCTTATAAAACTGCTTTGCTATTAGCTCTTCCATCCATCCATCCATCCATTTTCGTCCGCTTATCCGGGGTCGGGTCGCGAGGGTAGCAGTCTAAGTAGGGAGGCCCAGACTTCCCTCTCCCCAGCCACTTGGAGCAGCTCCTCTGGGGGAATCCCAAGGCGTTCCCAGGCCAGCCGAGAAACATAGTCCCTCCAGCGTGTCCTGGGTCTTCCTCTGGGCCTCCTCCCGGTGGGACATGCCCGGAACACCTCACCAGGGAGGCGTCCAGGAGGCATCCTAACCAGATGCCCGAGCCACCTCAACTGGCTCCTCTCGATGTGGAGAAGCAGCGGCTCTACTCCGAGTCCCTCCCGGATGACTGAGCTTCTCACCCTATCTCTAAGGGAGAGTCCAGACACCCTGCGGAGAAAACTCATTTCAGCCGCTTGTATCCGAGATCTCGTTCTTTCGGTCATAACCCAAAGCTCATGACCATAGATGAGGGTGGGAACGTAGATCGATCGGTAAATTGAGAGCTTTGCCTTTTGACTCAGCTCTCTCTTCACCACGACAGACCGGTACAGCGCCCGCTTCACTGCGGATGTTGCACCTATCCGCCTATTGATCTCACGCTCCAGTTTTCCCTCATTCGTGAACAAGACCCCAAGATACTTAAACTCCTCCACTTGGGGCAGGACCTCCTCCCCGATCCACTCTTAGCTCTTTGCTCAGCTAAACGTGTGGTTGACCTCCACGCTTTATCTGTGCACCCAATGTGTACCAGGTTTGCCCCTGACGGGTCAAAGGTCATCCTGCGTCCAAACCCAGCATATGTGCCAAAGGTTCCAACTTTAAATGCCAGAAGTCTGGACTTTGAGCTCTCAACGTTCCCCCCCCCTTCAGTTTTCATACAACCTCCAGATAGGCCGTGACAGACATGTTTTGGTTTGTTTGATTTAGTGAGAGGTAACAGCTACAGAAAATGCACGTTGACTACAAATAATGTGCAGCTTCATGCGTTTCGGGTCTCTATTCAAGTGCCTTTTGTTTTGGTTTGATCGTGACATGGAGTCAGCGGAGGAGGAAGCGATCACTTGACTTTTGGCAAAAAAACAAAAGAAAAGTCCAGATCAGGGATGAAGAAGGGGAATTTAATACATTTGTGTCACATACAAAACAGTTCTGCATTGCTTTGCAATCCTTTGAACGAGAACGTGCGCGGCCGCTGGGGCTGGGACAGGCGGGGGCGTGGGTTAGGGGCGTGAGAAGTGAGAAGCTCTGTTTTTATTGGCTGGTTAAAAACTCTGTTTTTATTGGCTGGTTAAAAACTCTGTTTTTATTGGCTGGTTAAAAACTCTGTTTTTATTGGCTGGTTAACGGCGGGTCACTGTGGCTTTTTAGAAATGCTTTTAGTAACACCTGGAGAAGCAAGGGGGATATAGTTTTTTTTTCAGAGATTACTTGTCTAATATCAGTCTGTCAGGAGATAGTGACAGAGTGAAGAAATATATTAAAAATATATTTTTAGAAAAACTACAGACTGCAGCTTTAAGGTCCTTGTTAGTCTAATTCACAGATGAGGCCCCCCTGTTCTCATCAGGTGTGAAAACCGGCTAGGAATCAGTCTTAAAGCTGCATTTTACGTTTTTGAAAGTTGGAATCTGTGACCGGTTAAGACCTTAAGAAACACTGAGGTGTGATGTGTCAATTTACATATGTATGTGTGTATCTTATCTCACTCAGCCTTTATAAGGAGCCAAGATGGTGTAGTGGTTAGGGCGTTTGACTTGGGACCCGAAGGACGCGGGTTCGCGTCCCGGCCACTACACACCTTGGGGTGTCTATGAGTGCACACCTATTTCTCCAGCTCCCCGAGCGCCTTCTATGGCTGCTCACTGCACCACCTGGTAGGTGGTTGGGTTAAATGCAGAGACGAATTTCGTCTGTGTATGGGAAACATACGCAGATGACAAGATTAGACAATTATTATTATTATTATAACCTGAACCCCACACTCTCTGGTCTTTGAATTGAAAAAGCTCCTCGGATGAAGAACGAAACGTCTTCTGTTACAAATAAAGTCCAGTCGTTTTTGTATTGAACGGTTTCTGAATTTATCACGTCCTGGATGACTGAGAATCTTCATCAGCATATTCCACCCATTACAGTATTTACAGGCCAAACATATAAAATATTGGTCCTAATTTAGTAAATGAGTTGCCAAATATTACAGATGAAAAACTCAGTAAAATTATAAAAAAAAGTTGGCAGGAGGTTTTTATTTTAACTAAGGAAAACTCTTTCCTCCGGCCGGCCCTCGTATGATACCACTGGACTGACGGTCCTGTTCAATTCTTGTTTAATGTGACAGAAAGTAGAATTCAGTTGACTTCTACTTCTATTCTAATTTACTCCCATTTTTTGTTTAATACCCCCAATAAACCCTTTCTCGTTTCTGTTTGTATTTTCGTGTCAGCATTGCAGCATCACATCAGGACTGGTATGGATACTGCAGTGTTTGGATTGTTTTCTGTGTTTCCGTGTGGATGAAAACATTTCTACAAATGATGCTGTGTTTATACGTATGGTTTGTTTTGGAAAGACAATGTTCAGATGTTGATGGGCCCTGAGTTGGTTATGGTTCAGCCAAGTTTACTTTGATTCTCTTACAGGTTACATGATCTCTGTTTAATGTTCAAAATATGCTGGTAAATAAAATGAAAAATCTATTTTATCTTTTCAATTTGTGATACGCAAATGTTTTTCTGCCCATCCTCAGCTCAGTACTTTGCCAGCACCATGATGATTGTGGGCTTGTCTGTAGTGGTAACCGTCCTGGTTCTTCAGTTTCATCACCATGATCCTCGAGGAGGGAAGATGCCTAAATGGGTAGGCTAACAAACCGTCAACAATACTTTTATTTTTCTGTAATTGGACACATATGGGTAATACTGTATTTTCAGAGGCAAGCAGAAGGTCACACTTGAAGTTGATTTTAAGTAACAAGATGATAATTTCTCAAAGACTTAACTGAGAATAATTGGGAAGTACAAACTTGTGTTAAGACAGCTCAGATAATAATATCCAAAGTTCATTCATTCATTCAACCTTTATTTAGTCAGGTAAATCTTTTGAACCTCATGGGCTCATTTACGAAAGCGACCTGCTAAAACTAAAGAACAATGAACAGCAGTGGTAGAATTTCCTTAAACAATAAACAATAAACAAACAAACAATAAACAATAGAAAACAAAAGAGAGAAAAAAAAGAAAGTTTTTTTTTTTTTAACAAAGTATCAAAAAACTAGCAAAACATTATAAGGTAGACGTATAAAATCAAAGACAGGAACAAATCTGCATTGGTTTTTGCCAGGATTCCAACAGATTCTGAAAACCATTTAGAGAAGTCAAGGTCGAGAGCTTCAGATCTTTTTGTAAGATATTCCATGAAGCAGGAGCAGAGTAGGAGAAGGCCCTTTTTCCAAGTTCAGTCCTCACTGACGGAACACTGCAGGTAATCATGTCCTGAGAGCGCACACTGTAGCTGCACTCACGCAAAGACATGTAGGAGGAGATGTATGAGGGCAGCAGACCAAGAAGTGATTTAAAGATGAAAATGTACCAGTGGAAGAGTCTGCGTGAGGCAGGGGCGTAACTTTAGGTCTAACATTGGGGGGGTTGTGATTAACAATAAACACGAAAAAATTGTACACTATACGCTTCAGTGTTTAATACGCGTCATCTCTTCTTCTTCTTCTTCTTCGATGGTGTTTACTGGCAGTTTACAAACTCAGTGTATTACCGCCATCAACCGGACGGAGATGTAATTCAAGAGTCTACTTTCAACAAAAAATAAATAAATTAATTAATTAATAAAAATAAAATTAAATCCTTTCAGCTAATTTTGTAACTTTCAAATATTTAACAAGTGCTTTAGTTATAACCTGTGACTGATTTTTCTTCAATAAAGTAACCATTGTCACCGAACTCCCCATTACCCTTTCCAGTGCCTTCCTCTCTTTATTATATTTCTTACAATAAATCAACACATGTTCCACTCCTTCCAGTACCCCACAATTAGAGCAGTCACCTGATGGATGTTTTCCTATTATCTTTAGACCACTATTTAATGTAGTGTGCCCAATCCTCAACCTGTTAATCCATACTTCCTCTCTCCTAGTCATTAAACTACTATCGTCACTTAGGAGTACCTCCTTCTGTATGTTATGTAAATGTCTTCCTCTTTCCTCTAAATCCCACCTCTCCTGCCACATATCATTTATTTTATCTTTAACAATTATTTTTATTTCTGCTTTACTTAATGGGACATCATATTCAATTTCTCTTGCTGTATACGCGTCATCTCCACGCGACGCGTCAGCTTTGTCCTGATCAAGATGGCGGCGACAGGACCCAGCTAGTACGAAGAACTTCACAAAGAAACACGGTAAAAACAATTATTTCTTTGCGAGAAAAAATATATTACTAAGCTGACTTTATAGAAGACGTGTTCTTGAGTTTAACGAAATGTTCAAATCGGCTGGATTTAAAAAAAAAAAAGTTCGCTGATTTTTATGCAGGCGCCAGGCGGGTCAAACCGGACGCTTTCTTTCTTTAAATTTAGCTAAATAAACGCTTAAAAATATACAGTATTTCTTCGCTGACTTATGGGTGATAGTAGACATACTCCTGAGTTTGACGAAATGTTCAAATCAGCTGGATTTAAAAAAAAAAGTTCGCTGATTTTTATGCAGGCGCCAGGCGGGTCAAACCGGAGCTTTGTTTCTTTAAATTTAGTTAAATAAACGCTTAAAAAATATATTTCTTACCTCACTACAGCAGACGGGCTCCTGAGCTGAACCAAATGTGAAATCAGCTGGATTTAAAAATCCGCGGTGTGGTTTATGAGTGGTATCTTGCAAACAAAAACAGCGAACCTCACAGCTAATAGCAGCTACATCCATAGCAAGGGGCAGGCAGCGACAGAGTCAGTCAGACCAAAGGAGGCCTTTTTCGGACACATGCATGTAGAAACTTCTGGGCAACTTCATGAGCAGCTCCGTGACTCACGTGACTTCCTGTAGCCGGTGAGATGGGTGATACCAAATTATTTGCAGGGGAGGGGGTCAGTCCTCAGGGAGTTTGTTAAAAACATGCAGCAATTTTACTAAAAAATTTGAATGAATAAAGAAAATCAATTATTGATGTAAGATATGTATAATGACGAAATGATGTCATTTTATTGGGGGGGTTGAAATGACCGGATCAAATTATTGTGGGGGTCAAAACCCCCACAACCCCCGTGTAAATTACGTCTATGGCGTGAGGTTAATGATGTCCAGTTAACCAGTGAATACAGGGTGCAGTGGTGGGTACGATAATCACAGCCAGTTATGAATCTTAGTGCACCATGATAGACCACATCCAACATCCGCAGGGTGCTTGTAGGAGCATTCATGTAGAGAATGTCACCGTAATCAATGGAGGGAAGGAAAGTCACAGATACAAGGCGTTTCCTAACATTCAGTGTTAGACATGATCTGTTTCTGAAAAAGAAACCCAGTTTAACTTTCAGTTTCTTCACTAGGTTTTCCACGTGGAGTTTAAAAGAGAGATGTGAATCGATCAGGATACCCAGATATTTATAGGAATCAACAAACTCAATAGGGACACCATTTGAAGATAAAATCAGAGGAGGATCTGCTGGAACCGCCTTCCTATTTGAAAAAAACATCCCTTTTGTTTTATCAGCATTTAGGACAAGTTTGAGACGGAACAAATCTGACTGGATGATGTCAAAAGCGGATTGCAGTAACTGGAAAGCCTTAGCTACTGTTTTAGCTCGGCAGTAAACAACTGTATCATCAGCATAGAAATGTAAGGATGCATCAGGGATGCAGTGACCTACATTAGCTATGTAGATTGTAAAGAGAGTGGGTCCTAAAACTGAGCCTTGTGGTACACCATTTTTAACTGTTAAATAGCTGGAAGAAGTACCGTTATGTTGAACACATTGCCTCCGATTGGAAAGATAGTTAGAAAACCAACCGATGGTGTGATCAGAGAAACCGATTTCTGAGAGCTTATGACACAGGATGTTATGATCCACAGTGTCAAAAGCTTTAGACAGGTCTAAGAAAAGTGCAGCACAATAGTCCTTAGCATCCAATGCTTCAACAACATCATTCAGAACCTTCAGAGAAGCAGTTGTTGTGCTGTGTTTTTTCCTGAAACCAGATTGATGGAGAGGTAAGATGTTAAATGAGTCCAGATAGTTTTTGATCTGAGAGTTTATCAGTTTTTCTAGAACCTTGTTCTAAAGTGCTTCTGGCTTTCCAAAATATAGACCTCTGTGCACCTGGTGTACAGCAGATGCTGTGGCTTGAAAAAGCACAACTTGTTCAGGTGTTTTAAAGTGAGCTCTAGATCATTTAAAGGACGTTCTGCAGGTAATCAAGGTGCACACAGGCGAGGAGATGAAACATATTTCATGTTTAAAATCCCAGCTTCTTCAACTCACAAAAGCTGCCATGAAAATATAAAAAATTTGCTGTCTCCTGTTTTCAGCTACTTGTTTCCCAAATGCTCATGTGTTTATATGTTCATTTGCACACACAGGACTTTACTTATTTAGTAAGGAAACAGGATTTTTTTGTTTGTTTGTATGTTTGTTTGTCTGATTATGTCATATGATAGTACTGAGGACCCAAGTGCATTAACTGGAGACAGGCTGTATAAAACTGAACAGCTGCAAACTAAATGGTGTAAAATTGAAAGTCTGAAAAATATCCAAATTATACAAATTTACAATGAAAAAAAAACTAAAATATTACAAGAACAATTAGTAAAACTAAAACCTAAATTGCTGACATGGAGCAAAAGGTATACTGAGTGTACATCACATATATACTGTATGTAATCTATACAGACTATATACAGATGGGAGCCTGTCAGGGGTTGACATAAACCTGCATGAGAGGCAAAGAAGATTTGCCAAAAATAAATAAATAAAAGACTTCCAATGTATTAAAAACATCATTTACTAATTACATTAGTTCTGGTCTCATAAAAGAGGTCAACATAGCAAACTTTTTACGTATGAAGCCAAAGCACCCAGTGACTGAGACAAGAGGGAAACGTGGCTGATCAGTTCAATTGGACACAATACGGGGGAAGTAACATCAATTAAATAGAATAAATTACTACAAAACAAAACTGATCAAAGTAGTGCTAAAAAGTCAACTGTGAAAGAAAAAGCATTAACATTATCAAAATTACCTCATGGAAACTAAAAAGATTAAACTACAATATTTACCTTCTCCCTCTTCTGACATGAAACATGTCAAAGCCTTCTGAAATGTTTTTACATTCTAAAATTTTGCTGTTAGAATAAAACTTTTTATCTCCATTTCTCAATTTTAGGTTTTGTGCAGCTCTGTTGCTTTCTTTTTGGTTTTATAGATGAACTACGGTGGCCCTAAGGTGTAAATGAACAACATTTGAAAAAACAGAAATACATTTGAAAAAATTTAAAAGTCCAGTTGATCCTGTATTGAACGCCTTTTTTGATTTCATTTGAAGAAAGAAAAAAAAAAAACGGAATTAAATTAAGCCAAAGCGCAAGTGGTGTTTTTTTAATGTATTATTTTTAACTTTATTTACAACATATTCATTTTTTTTTCAAATATGATTCCGTTTTTTTTTTTCAAATGTGATTTTGTTCTTTTTAAATGTTGTTCAGTCTTTTCAAATGTGATTCAGTTTTTTGTAATTCCGTTTTTTATGTGATTCCGTTTTTTTTAAATGTGATTTAGTTAATTTTTATGTGATTCAGTTTTTTTCAAATGTCATTCCATTTTTTATGTGATTCGTTTTTTTTACGTGATTCAGTTTTTTACGTGATTCAGGTTTTTTTTGTGATTCATTTTTTAATGTGATTCCGTTTTTTTTCAAATGTGATTCATGTGATTCGGTTTTTTTAATGTGGTTCCATTTTTTTAAATGTGATTCAGATTTTTTAAATATGATTCTTTTTTTCAAATGTGATTCAATTTTTTTTAACGTGATTCCGTTTTTTAAATGTGATTCGGATTTTTCAAATATGATTCTTTTTTCAAATGCGATTCAGTTTTTTCAAATGTTTTTTTGTTATTGTTGTGTTTTTTCAAATGCGATTCGGTTTTTTCAAACGTTGTTCATTTACACTTTAAGACCACCATAGTTAAACAATAATTCAAATAAGCTTTTTTTTTTTCAATACTTAAAAAAACTGGGGGGTTTTGACTGTAAGTAGCAATTCATAAAAAAGAAAAAAGAAAAATTTATTGATTTTCCTTTTTTAATATTAATTTTGTAAATAATCCTCTTTAATTCAATGCATTATGAGCTGCGCCCCCAAATACAGTATATACCTGTCTTTGACCATTTCAATGAACTTTCTTATCTTTCTTCATGCCACATGTGTTTTCTTCAATCAGGTCCGAGTCGTCCTTCTCAACTGGTGTGCTTGGTTCCTCCGCATGAAGAAGCCTGGAGAAGAAGGCAAAATGGCCGTGAGCTCGACTAACCCTTCGACTTACAAATACTCCCAGTCGCCCCCGCACCACACCAGTACAAGCAGCATTCAGATGAGCACCATTCCAGGGCAGTCCACCACGACAAATGGCAACATGAACCTTTTCTTCGGCTACCACGCGATGGGCACAGATAACCCTGCCTTCCCACCAAGCACTGATTCAGGACTGATGGTGTGCGGCGGCGGTGGCGGTGGGGGAGAGAACCACCAGAACGGCTCCACCCAGCCTGACATCCACGCGGACCAAACCCGGACTTTGCTACTGGAACAGATTCCAGAAATTTCTCACATCCTGGAGGAAGTTCAGTACATAGCAAGGCGCTTCAGGGACCAAGACGAGGGCGAGGAAATCTGCAGCGAGTGGAAATTTGCGGCGGCTGTCGTGGATCGGTTATGCTTGGTGGCGTTCTCGTTGTTCTCCATCATCTGCACCTTCACCATACTCATGTCAGCTCCCAATTTCATTGAGGCGGTATCCAAGGACTTCACATAAAGCTACTTCCCTTCTTCAGTGGAACGCAAGCAAGAAGAAAAGCAACAGATAAGAATCTTGACATGATTACATCTGTTCATCACAGAAGTGTAAAGCCTCACAAGCTTAAGTTGTTTTCAGATATTTTAAAAGGGTTTTTACGACTCAGTTAATATGAACTGGAATGATGTTTTATTTTCCTTTGAGGTACATCTTACGAAGAGGCTGCTGAAGCTACATGTTTGATTTGGTTTGATTTGATTTGATGTTTATTCATTCATTTTAAAAGAACAATACAAGACAATTTCATCAGATACAAGAATACAAGTAGGATAAAATGAAAGGAGCAGAAAGAAGATGAAATCTTATTATATCTGCCCCTTATTTCACAGTTTGTTCAACCAATGATAACCTTCAAACTACATCACAGAATGAATAATTCTACTTAATTTTACTAACTGTAATACACAAACTACATCACAAAATGAATAATTCTACTTAATTTTTCTAACTGTAATACACAAACTACATCATTCTAACTGTAATACACAAACTACTTCTCTTTAGACTAGCTTATCATTAACTTTACTAAATGTATTTTTATCTTCCATTTTATATCCTTTATGTATTTTATATTTCAATTTGTCGCTGATAATGTTTGCTCTGTATTCACTGTGTTGGTTTGTTAAGTGTCCTTGGGTGTCATGAAAGGCACTTTTAAATAAAATGATTATTATTATTATTATTATTATTATTACTTCAGAAAATGAATAATTCTACTTAATTTTTCTAACTGTAATACACAAACTACATCACAAAATGAATAATTCTATTTAATTTTTCTAACTGTAATACACAAACTACATCACAAAATGAATAATTCTACTTAATTTTTCTAACTGTAATACACAAACACACTAAGCTACATCATCAGTCAACATAAGTGTAATACACAAACACACTAAGTTACATCATATATAGTTTTTGAGCAAGTCCTTTTTGACCTTTTTCTTAAATGTATACATTGATTTTGCATTTTTAACATCACTCTCCAGAACATTCCACAATCAAATTCCCTGAATTGAGGTAGACATGTTAAAGTTAATGATGTAAAAACCCTTAAATGCACTTTTCCTCCACACCACCTCCTTTGTCTGCCACCACTTCAGCTTCACGTCTCATCTGAAAAGCCACTCGTGCTCTCCTGTCTCCATTCTATGTGACACACATCACATTATTCCTCACATCCTCTCTTATATCTTTAAGAATTTTGAATATAGTTTCAGTTTTTAAGTTTCACACAAATCATTTCCCCTTTTTGTTTATTCTGGTGTGTAAAATAATGATAGGTTTTTAATATATATATATACATATATATAGTATATGAATTAGAATGTTGTAATGTGGTTTCAAAAACACTAAGAGTATTTTTGCAATTAGTTGTAGGATTTACCATTACTGCCGATTTAACTTTTCACTTCCATTTAGGTTTCACGATATTGAATGAGTTACAAAGTACAACCACAATAAAACACAGTAAATGTGTCAACGGTTTAAACTAAAATAAATTATCTGTTTTATAAAAATAGTCATTTTAAATTTGATAGCAGCAGCGCATCTCATGAACAGTTGGGACAGGGATGTCAACATTTTGAAATTAATTTGGTTAACTGGCAACGGGTCTGTAAGAGGACTGGGTTTAACAAGAGCATGTCGGAGAAGATGATCTCTCAGAAGTAAACTCGGGCAGACTCAGTGTCAGAGTTTGAAAACAAAAACTGGAAAGACTTGAACATCCCATCATTTACAGTTTATAAAATCTAAATATTTCAAGAATGTGCAGAAATCTCTGCACTCAAGGCGACAAAATTAAAACTCCGTGTTGGATGGCTCTGATCTTCAGGCTGTCAGACGGCGTTATATTAAAAACGGGTCTGATCGGGTTCTGGGCTTCACTCTTTGGGCTCAGGAACACTTCAACAAATCATTCTTTGTGCACACAAACAACAATTTGTTATCCGCACATGCTGGTTAAGCTCTTTCATACAAAGAAGAAGTCATATGTGAAAACCACCCAAAAAGTCAAATTGAACAAATTTAATTTCAAATGGAGACAAAGTGGATGAATCAAAAGTTGAAACTATTTTTGGAAACTTCAGATTCCACGTCCTATAAACTAAAAACGGGAGTTATGATCTAGTCTGGTACTAGAACATGGTTCACAAACCCACCTCTCTGATGGTATGGGGGTGCATTAATGTTCATTGGCACTGACAGCTTACACATCTGGAAAGACACTTTAAAAAATATTAATGGACCAAATGAAAACATTTGACATTGTACAACAAAATAAAATCCAACAAAGAAAACCAGGGACTCTTGAATGGCTAGGATCCTACATCAGACATTAATAGGACAACCGTTCCCTCCAAATCTCCAGCAGCTGGTCTCCTCAGGTTCTAGATGTTTACGGACTCTTCTTATAGAAGTGGGGATGTTTCACGCAGGGTCAACAAACCTTTTTTGGGATGTGTTGTTGCCATCAAATCCAAAATTACCTTATTTTTCCTCCAAAATGGATCACTTCTTACACTGAACATCTGGTAAGTTTATTGCGCTCCACTGTGTAGGTGTCACGGTAGCTTGGCGGTCAGTGTCACGGTGTAAACCTGAGACTGCAGGTCTGAGTCCAGGTTGCATCAGGAAGGGAATCTGTTCATTCATTATGAGTGAAATCTTGCTTGCTGTGGCAACCCCCGAAGAAGGGAGAAGCCACAAGAACAAGAACTATATTCCATTGTGAATGAAATATATTTTATTTATGTTTGTATTTATATTTTACACAGAGTCCTATTTCATTTGTATTTATTTTTTGTCAGATGTGGGGTTGTACATACAATATGATGTTAAAAAGGTGTGGGATTTTTCAATAACTGTTGAAGTTTCTCTTCACCAACTGTCAGATACTTTAATATATTCTATAAAAAACTTACATTTAATGGAGTATTTCTACCATGTCACTTATTAATCTCCCTTTTCATTAAAATCATAAATAACCTTTCAGTCCCTGGTTGAACAGTTCAAATCTCAGCTCTACCATAAATGTAACGATCCGCAAGTCATCCCTGATCAGAGACTTTTTACTCAAGATTTTTCAAAGTGTGAAACTTCCAAAGAAGCGTTTTCAACATTTTCTTTGCTTCTATATCTTGTGTGACTGTATGTTTTGTGACTTACATCTGTTCACATTACATAAACCCGTCACAGGTTGGCGTGTTTGTACTGAAGTGTTCTGATAGCAACTCAAAGTGACAAAAGAAGATGAGACGACTGAGGACATCCCCCCGGACAAAGGGTCTTAACCGTTCTCTTTTTTTTTTCACACTCAACGCTCAACAAAAGGCAAACACTTCTCATAATCTCTAGAAGCAACACACATCAAGGACTACTGGGACGATGTAACAGATTTGTGTTCAGCGACATCACCTTTCCCCACTCTCTGATCCTCGCTGCTGGAAGTCCCACTTTCTTTGCACTAACGTGAACTCATTGACATGAGGAACTTAAAGGACACTGAGAAGGAAAAGGAATTCATTCATCAGCTGGAAACCCACAAGAAAACGTTTGAACGGATTTCTTTAAGATGTACAGTATTTGCAAATTTGTGCAATGTTAGGCATTTTTTTTCTGTATCTTCTTGATTATCTTTCCATTTTATTTAACAAGTGAATTAGGTTAGAAATATGACTGGAAATTAGGTTCGGTTAGTTTTGGTTGATGGTCGCACGGTGGCGCAGTTGGTAGAGCTGCCACCTTACAGCGAGAAAGATGCCCAGGTTCAAATCCCGGCCTTTCTGGGTGGAGACATGTCCAGGGTTTCCCCGCCGCTTGAACAGTGATCGCTGGACATAGACACCCAATCCCGCAACCCAAAAAGGAAGAAGTAGTTAAATATGATGGATGGATGGATGGATGGATGAATAGTTTTGGTTGGGGAGTTAATGGGGCACTGTTGAATAGTTAGTAGCTTACCTGCACTAGACAGCTAAAATCACTGAGGAATTCTCACGCTGGTAACAAACTAACAGTTACTCAGAATAGTGTCCATGCAGGAACAAATCCTCATCCACATCCAAACAGACCTTTAGCAGTTCAAGAAAACCATATACATATATTTTTAATACTTTGTCACGTTTGCATACTGCCTATCTTTTGTCAACCAAAAATGTAATTAGTGCTGCTAAATGTTAGGTAGCAAGGACACAGACATACGATCGTCTGAGTCCAGCGGGAGTTACTTTGTCTGTCTCACCAGCCGTGAAATAATCTGGCTCTAATCTTTGTTTTCTTTACTTGTTCACTGTCTGCGGTTGTTCATTTTGGGATTAGCCGGGCAGAACCGTGCGTCACATCTGATCAGTCTGCTGTCGTCCTGGAGGAGACTGAGACAAGCGGGCCAGTACCAGCAGACTCAGCGACAGCTTCGTCCACCAGGCTGTCTTTTTATTTGTCTTGTGTTTTCTTTGCACCGTGGATAAGAGAGTTATTTCAACTCTCTGCTAAACTGACAATACAACTAACTTGCCCTCACTTGATTGGCTGCAGGATTCATTTATTTAACAACTTCTAGTGAAGCAGCTACTGTAGTACAAATAAATGCTTATTTATTCACCCCCACTCCACCCCAAAAATAAATGTTGCTAAAAGAGTACTCAGAAAGTTTAGTTTGAGTCTAAACTGAGCAAAAACTGAGCAGCTGTTAACTTGATTCCACTTTGAGAATTTACCCCTGGTTTTATCTACTGCAGGTAAGATACTTACAGTAGGTGTGTCAAAGAAGCCCATTGTAAAATAAACTGCCCGTTAAAGTCACACAGAAAACTTTAGCTTAAAAAGCAGTTGTGATCAAATGTGACCGTTTTCTGTTCAACATGCTCGACTTTTATTATTAATATTATTTATCCCAGTGTTGTGTTTTAATTATTGGGTGTCTCTTTGTAGGTTGTGCCTTTCCGTTTAACTCTGCTGTAATTCTCTTGGACTATTGTACACAAAAACTCACTGTATGTGACTATTTTGAGACAAATAAAGTGGAAATGTGAAAAAATATAATAATTGGTGGGTTGTCATGTTTCAAAACTGGCAATTATTTATGTACAAACTAAATCACCCAAATTATTCAGCGCTCTTCATTCTGTCAGCGAGCGACTGGTTTAATACCAGGTTGTTTTGTCAAAGTGTCCCGACAGAATTAATTAAAGCCTGAAAATACCAACGCATCGAACACATAGCTGTAAATTATTGTCAAGTTCCACAGCTTTGAAAAAAACTTTTCCTTCACAGAATTTGTTCTTTGATGATGACAGTTTGGTAACAAAAGTGGAATAGTCTGAGATTTTGACGATAACTATATACTACACAACCATTAATTACAAAATAAAAGAATAGTTACAAACAGAAGGAAAATTAAATCTTTTGTCTAGAACTGAGAATTACACTTTTTGTCTGACTTGTCAAAGTTTCCATTTGTCTTTAGAAAAAAAGTTGTCTGTTTAAAACTTTTCGATTGATCTTCATTTGGATTAAATTAACGGTAAATTTTACTGTGAGAAACGTCACTGTTTCAACACACAGCTGTGATTCAAGCCTCTCTGCCCCCACAGCTGATTGGATAATAAGAGATCGTGTAACAATTTTCAGACTGTGTCAGCAGTCGTCCTCGTTTTCCAGCAGGAAGGAATATCTTTGTCAGGTGGGATCTACTCTCCTTACTGCGTGTGATTTTATTCACAGCTGTTTGCACACACACCAAATGCTGCTCAGCGGAGTGATAACATGTTCAAATGGGCCAAATCTAATCTCAGGGTTCACTACACACAAACACACAAACACACACACAGGCTGATGTTGGTGGTTCAACTTGTGTCTCACTGTAGAACATGGTGAACACACATACTT
>JBBPBX010000845.1:98255-115952 GCA_038048925.1 Garcialebias charrua
GCCAAGATGGTGTAGTGGTTAGGGCGTTTGACTTGGGACCCGAAGGACGCGGGTTCGCGTCCCGGCCACTACACATCTTGGGGTGTCTATGAGTGCACACCTATTTCTCCAGCTCCCCGAGCGCCTTCTATGGCTGCTCACTGCACCGCCTGGTAGGTGGTTGGGTTAAATGCAGAGACGAATTTCGTCTGTGTATGGGAAACATACGCAGATGACAAGATTAGACAATTATTATTATTATTATTATTATTATACCTGCTGCCACTCGGTGCTATTTTCCGGAAACACAACATACCCTTCCACTTCTACGCCGATGACTGTCAAATTTACTTCCCCCTAAGACAAAATGGTACATGCTCTATTCAACCTCTGCTCGACTGCCTGGCTGACATCAGGGACTGGATGGCTTTAAATTTCTTAAAGACCGTGTAAAGTGAATTTCAACATTTTCTTAAATAAACATTATAAATGTGATAATTGTAATGTTGTAAATGAGTAAAAAGTCTCAAAATTGTAGCTCAATTAATTTTGAAGTTATACATGAAACTGTGTATAAAGACATGTGTGTTTCAGGATTTTTTAGGCGTGTTTTAAACGGGACCGCGTTTCGTCACGCGGTCCTCATTAGTATAGCCCTACCCCCTGCTGCTCTAGTGATATAAATTGTTCTTCGCATGGGTGGAGCCGTTCACTCGCGACTCGCAGATAGCATCAGATAGCAATAGCATAGATATTTTGTTCATTGTTAGCTAGCTAATCAATTATGCCTCGTTCCTGCATCTTCCCTGGATGTTTTAATGGTCAGGGCACCTGCTACTGACCGTCTCCCTCCTCAGCCTCCGGACACCGCCGCCGCCTTTCCTGTTTCTTTTCTTTCTTTTTTTTATTGCTAAGCCTGTGCCCTACAAGTTCACAAGCTCCTTTTTTGCTAAGAAAATGCGACAGGTCCATTGCATACTTAGTTATCAACGTGATTACTCTTTATCTTAATCACCAACACAGCCCCCGCATGCGATGTGTCGGGTCGGACCGGGTGCAGCCGCGCGAGTCCGCTCATCTTCTAAACACAGAACAGCGGAGTTATGAATTATAGTTGCGTCCTCAACTTTAAAAATAAAACCAGAGTTGTTTGTGCACTAAAAACAGCGTAACTCTTGGAAAAAGGAGCAAACAGAGCAGGTTTACTGATGAACCTGTCTTCCTCCTCCACACAGTTCAGCTCTGAGCGAGAGAGTCCTCCTACTTGCTCTCTGAGCTGCAGAACTGCGCTGAAACCACGCCCACGTGCTGACACGCCCCCACAGTTCCAGACTAAGGGAAAATCATGTTTTTTCATGATTTTTGACACTTAATTTTATAAGGAAAACAATGTTTTTAATCAGTCAGATTTATATGGGTGATTAATAACACATATTTATGCCATGTGATAAACTAAAAACACAAATCTAATTTCACTTTACACGGTCTTTAAGTTTCAACGATAAGAAGTCTGAAGCCATATTGTTCCTTCCCAATGACACAACCTCGAACCACTGCATTGACCTTTCTGCTCTACCACTGTCTGAAAAACAAACAGTCGCAAATCTGGGAGATGATAATGGATCCTTCCATGAAACTCAACAGTCTTGTAAACATGATCATTAAATCCTGTTTTTTCCAGCTGAGGCGTCTGTCTAAGCTGAAGCCCATATTATCAAAAAATAACCTGGAGACAGTGATTCACGCATTCATTACATCTAGGCTTGATTACTGCAATTCACTTCTGCTTGGCGTCAGTCAGGCCTCCATTGCACGATTACAACTGGTCCAGAACGCAGCTGCCCGATTTTTAACCAGTACACGCAAAGGAGAGCACATTACACCAGTCTTGGCCTCCCTGCACTGGCTACCGGTTCATCTTAGAATCCAGTTCAAAATTCTCATGTACGTCTACAAATCACTGAACAGCCTCGCCCCCGCCTATCTCTCAGATCTGATACACCCATATGTCCCTCCACGTGCTTTGAGGTCAGAGGACCGGGTACTTTTAACAGTTCCAGAAACTCGTCTTAAGCGCAGAGGTGACAGGGCCTTCTCTGTAGCTGGCCCTAGACTCTGGAACGAGTTACCGCTTCTCATCAAACAGGCCCCCTCCCTCTCAGTTTTCAAATCCAGGTTAAAAACTCACTACTATTCTGTTGCCTTCAACACCCGCTGATTGGTGTTTGATCGTTTTATTTTGATCTGCAATGTTTTTATGTTTTTCGTGTTGTACTTCATTGTCTGTGGTGCCTGTTGCTTGTTTGTTTGTTCAGCACTTTGGTGTGGACTTGTTCCTGTTTAAAGTGCTTTATAAATAAAATGGTATGGTATGGTATGGTATGCCCCCCGCCTGTGGAACTCTCTTCCTGACTGTCTGAGAGCCCCACAGTCTGTGGTTGACTTTAAGAGCGGCTTGAAGACCTTTCTTTTCAACCGAGCATACTCTACCTCCTCATGATTCTACTTTTGATCTTAGTTGATACTGTTATTGATTTTACTTGTTTTATTACTTGTTTTATTGACATTTAATTCTGTTGCACTTTGTAGCACTTTGAGATTTTCATTAATGAAAAGTGCGTTATAAATTGAATTCATTATTATTATTATTATTATTATTATGTAGTGGACCTACCCAGGGTCAAACTAAGGTTTTTGAACTGTCCAGTGATGACCTTTACTGACCTCTCAGTAAAGCAAGACATTTACTACAAAATCATTCATTTAGCTATAATCTGATAACATAGTCACCAAAAAGAGACTATTTCTATCTTTGATTTTAGGCTGATGTGATCAAAAGAATAACTGTTGTCATTTTCATGATGTGTGCTTTTAAGCTGTGTTATTCTGTAAGAGTATTACTGTGTTCACTGCTGTGTTAAAGGTGAAGTCTCGGGTCACAGAGACCGGACGGTTTTGTTTAGAAAGTCAGAAGACAATAATCCGTTGTTTTTCATGAAAGGGCTCCAGCTTGCTGTGTCTTTTCCTAAACAAATCTCTCTCTGCTACTGGCTGTAACCTTGGGTCTGATAAGGCAAGTGAACTCCTCTCTAAGTCTCTTTTAAGTTCTAACTGTGCGGAAACGCTTCAGAGTTTGCTGGGAACTTCAAAGAGATGTGAACCTTTCCCAAAGAGCTGGATGGACGTTTAGCCACACGCTAAGGGCATGTCGTCCAGCTAAGGACTGATAACAGGCTGTTATGAGTCCACTGAGAACGAGCGTAAGCTCAAACTTTGTTTATTCCTTCATGGAATAGTTATCTTGAAGTCAGAGGCCTGAAGCTGACATATTTTCTGATGACCAACGCGAAACCAGGAGACGTTGGAAACGTAAACGAATACCCTGCTCGAAGGTACTGTACTGGTTCCCACAAGGACCCGTGCATCTGAAAAGCTACAAGGTCTTCCCTCTTACCGGGCTGTCGTCAAAAGGTAAAGAGCTGTTTACAAACGTACCTGGAGTTTAGCAGAAGTCGGATGAGAAGTGTCACTTTGGTCTCATGCTCACAATAATTTCCTTTAAACCATCTCTCCTCCTATTCTTTTCCCTCTCAATCTAAGCTGGAAACTATTTTAAGCTGAAGAGCCCACAGACTAATATGTTTAACATCCAATATTGAAGTCTGTGGGCTCTTCAGCTTAAAATAGTTTCCACACATTAAGTGACAAAGACGTTAACTTAGTTGGTATGCCAGGCGACACTACCATTTATTTAAAATAAATCACTAAATTAACACCATTACACTTGATTGACATGATTTCACTTTCTTTCAAATTAATACATCAGCACACTTAGACAGTTAGAACTTAAAAGAGACTTAGAGAGGAGTTCACTTGCCTTATCAGACCCAAGGTTACAGCCAGTAGCAGAGAGAGATTTGTTTAGGAAAAGACACAGCAAGCTGGAGCCCTTTCATGAAAAACAACGGATTATTGTCTTCTGACTTTCTAAACAAAACCGTCCGGTCTCTGTGACCCGAGACTTCACCTTTAACACAGCAGTGAACACAGTAATACTCTTACAGAATAACACAGCTTAAAAGCACACATCATGAAAATGACAAAAGTTATTCTTTTGATCACATCAGCCTAAAATCAAAGATAGAAATAGTCTCTTTTTGGTGACTATGTTATCAGATTATAGCTAAATGAATGATTTTGTAGTAAATGTCTTGCTTTACTGAGAGGTCAGTAAAGGTCATCACTGGACAGTTCAAAAACCTTAGTTTGACCCTGGGTAGGTCCACTACATCTCCCCCCTTTTGGAAGCCATCGCCAGTCCTTGGGGATGGGGTCCAACACGAAAGGAAACCTTGAACTGTCTTTGATCTTGAAGTAATCCAGCAAGTGGAAAAGAAAAATCAAAAATTATAATCCCATAAAGTTTTTGAAATTCCATACTGTTCGGAGGTAATCCCATTGCGAAAAGCTTTTAATCCTTTGGAAAACAAAGTCTGTTAACTCTTGGAAAACAAAGTCTGTGATCCCTTGGAAAGCAAAGTCTTATAATCCACAGCGGTAATTCCACAGCAGTAATTCCACAACGATTAGTTTTGTTGATTGATCAGCAACAATTGTTTTCATAATCAGCATGTAGAGGGGATCCCTCGATTGACGCAGAGGAGGCGACCCTTGGATGAAGGTTGAAGACCAAGCGTTGGAGCTGCAGGTCCCCACATCGAAGGTTGTTGGCTGGTTGGTTTCCAGTCAGTGCCACTCTGGTTCTATGTGTCATGCAATTATGTGGTTTTTTAAGGTGGGCTTATGATTGGGATTTTACATTAAGCCTTACCTATATGCACCTGGTATGTAAGCTATCATGGTTTAGATCAGCTACAATTACCAATTAAGGGGTGGATCAATTCTGTAAAATTAGATATAGGGATTTGTACCTATAAAATTTTGGAGGGCTTCTGTAACGAAGGCCTCTAATTCCAAACTATTCCTCCATTCATTACTTAGTTTAGGTTAAACTAAAATAAAAATGAAATATAGTTTGATCTAAATGTCTGTTGTCTTTTAGACGAACGACGTAGGATTTGGTATTCCTAATAAATTTTGAAGTCTATGGCGAGACTCATCAAAATGAATAGATAATCTAGAATAGAAACGATCGAATCGGTTCAATTTAGAAATTGTGAGACCAGTGTAGTTTATGGTACCTTGAGTAGCTTTAAACTACATTGACTCTTCGACGATTGAGATTTAACAAAACGAACTGCATGTTGGCATAGTTAAATCCATATCATTCATTAACCAATGTTAATACAAAACCTTTTTGGCTGGGAGTGTTCAGAACCAAACAATATCTCAACTTATGACAACAAGTAATGACTAAACAACAAGGAAACAACGTTTCACTGCTTCGACACACTCTTGTCGTCAGATTCCAAAGTGCAACACACAAGAAAACAGGTCTCAACTTTATGACCGAGGTCAAATTAAATCTCGTGGATTTAAACGGTTGTTAAGGTTAGTTTTTTGTTGTGGGTTTTAGGCTTAGCGTTTCTAAGTTCAAATTGGACAATGCGACTTATAGGGTGGAGAATACGGTAGTTTAAACCTGATTAGTTTATTTACTAACTTGTGTTTGTACGACCTTATTATCCCATGAAGTCGGTGTGTTTGTGAGATCTTTGTCTTTTGTGGAGTCATTGAACGCCTTGTAAGGTTTGATCTGATTTCGATGTACCCATTTAGCAATTGGCTCTTTGCGGCCTTTGCTGATTTTGATTTCGTAGACGACTGAGGACACTTTGTCTGTTATCAGATGAGGTCCAGTCCACCTGGGCATTAGTTTGCGGGCGAGAGTTCCGGTCTCGGACCCTCCTTTCCCGGTTGCTGGAGCGAACGTATAGTACCAGACTCTGTCTCCCACTTGGAGTTCATTGTGAGAGGCCTTCTGGTCGTAGTACGCCTTACGTCCTTCAGCAGATCTTTCCAGGTTTTTCTGGGCGAAAGCAAAAGTGTTTCTGAGGTGTACATTCAAATCTTTGTCCTTGGCATGGCCTAACATTATTATTATTATTATTATTATTATTATTATAATACATGTTTTTATTGTGTTTACTCTGTGACACAGTTCACACTTGGACTTGTGATTCTGTGTGTCAGTATTTCAGGGGTGACATGCAGAGTTAAATGTCATTAAGCAAAATAAGAAAGGGGAATGAATGATTATACTTTTGAAAGTTGTTATGCAACACAAAACAAAACCAATGTGTCATTTTAACTGCAGTAAACACATTTAAGTAAAAGTTGTCTGACAGAAAAAAAGGAGCATTAGACCTAACATCAAAGGAATATCTGATCATTTCAACTCCAGTTTATCATTAACTCTAGTTAAAATATTGTCTAGTCAACCTTGTAATGGGTCAATAGTGAACCATATTTTAACTTCCTGACACCATTTTCAAAACTTGGACCCAAGTGTCAAGACATTTGGAGACATCTCTTGTCTTCTAACATCCATGAACTGACACATTTTAATATTGCAGCAAGAATTTATTGTTCAAGTTCAGAATAATTTGGTTTTCAAAGATTTTTGAGTCCAGTCTGTCTCTTTTGGGAGAGAGAATCTGTCCTGCTGTACTGAACAGTCTTTCAATAGTCTTTCAATAATCGTTCAATAATCTTTCAATAATCTTTCAATAGTCTTTCAATAATCTTTCAATAAAGCCATGTGTGGTGTGTATCTTCTGGCTGAATCTCTGTGGTGGAATCCATTTTGTGTGTGTTAGTGGTGCTGCGGGTACTCCCAGCTCAATGACATATACACTAGAATATATGTCATTGGTCCAGCTCTTCTTGAAGGCAGGTCTAATGTTACCTGTCCACTTTGCAGTGATTCAGTGGACCAACTCTCCTCTTGACATCAGTTACTTTCAAACTAACGACAAATCAAAAAACACAACATGAATGTAACTTGTAACTCAACACATTATAGAAATGTAGTGTAGTAGAAAGTACAGATACTTCATGTAAAATGTAGTGGAGTAAAAGTAAAAGTACCCACATTTAATTCTACTTAACTAAAGTACAGATACATGAAAAATGTACTTAAGTACAGTAACAAAGTACTTGTACTTAGTTACATCCCACCACTGGTGGGAGGAGTACCTGGAGTAAACCCATTCAGCATGGAGAGAGCATGCTAACTCCACCCAGAAAGGCCCCCGGGTGCCACCGTGCCGCGCAGTTCAAAACCTGTATATTGTTTATTATATGCCCATGTAATCAGCTGTCTTGGTATTTCAACATCTGTTGTCTTTCTCTGCATGTTTCATGTCTCATTTATTGCATGAGTCCTACTTTTGTTTCCCCTTTAAACCAAACACCAAACGTTTTGCTGTGCCCCCTCTGTTGTAGTTGTTGTTCACGCCCTCCTCCCTCTGACTCAATCCACGGGGGTAAAAATGTGTGGGCGATGATGTTAATCAGGTTTCAGAAGGACTGAGGCAAATAATCTCATTTACTCCTTCAATCCCGTTCCACCTTCTTCATCCCAACTTCTCTGTCATCAGCACAGTGCATCCAGTTATTCATATTGTATAATCCCAGTTCATAAACAGATTAATTTGTACACAGAAAGAGATAAGCGGGTTAGTAGATGCTGCTGTTGATGATTGACGAGGCACAGGAAGTCATGGAAGTTTCAAAATAAGTGTGCAGTCACTCCTTGTGCATCTGTTTCTATTGAAATTAAATTAAACATTGCTGACTAAAATAACCTGTCGCGAGGGGTGTCTGGAACGTAACCCCCACGATAAGTGAGATACTACTGTATAATCAAACAACCAGTAGTAACGACAGATATAAATTTATATTTCTGAAGGATGTTTATGTTTAATATGAGTTCTGAAAGGTCTTAAAACACTTAAATTCTATTTATTTAAATTTTAGATCCTAAAAAGCTATAAATATGTCCAGATTTGTCATTGTAGGTTTGAAAATACACCCTCAATGTATGTTTTTATTTATTTATATCACCAACTTTTTAATGTACTGCTTGTTTATTCTGCATGCTGCCACATAACTGCTGTAGGTGGACTTAATGTGGTAAAGGAACCATTTTTTTCTCACTTCCTGCCTCGAGTGACACAAACGAGCTGTGATGTGTTTCAAGTCTGTGGCGGAAACATTTGATGATCATCACTCGTCTTGCCAAGTTCCTGCCTCGGAGTTATTTTATGCTTTCTTCTTTACATTTGTTCATCCAGTGTATGAGCCTCCAACCACAGCTTCTCAACCATCTACTGGATCTGTCTGCCCTGTTGTCTTTTTTTTTAAGGTCACATGTCTGCTTAATGGAGGCTTTGGAGTTTTAACATGTTAATCAAATATCTCAGACTCAAAGGTCAGGACATTATCGCTGCAAACTAAATGTGCTCAACTTACACATAAGCACATGGGAGTAATGAATAGTTTGCTAAAAAAAAGTATATTACATTACATGGGTAGGAAGTGCACTTTCAGCAAAAGTTGTTGTTAAATCTTCATAAATAATCCAACAAAAGGCAGAAAGTTAATTCAAAGCCGTTCAATGATTCTTATGGTTCAGTTACATTTAAAATGCTGTTGGGTCTTTGAATTAAAAATTAATACTCCAGCTGAGATAGGAGCGGGTCGTTGGGTCGCATGGAGGGAAGTGTTGCTGTTGCAACAAAATTAGTTGAGCGACCTGGAGGGAAAGATAAATTAGGGGTGAGAAAAAGTTCAAATTTGCTTTACAAAGTACATTAATAAACATGAACTAACTTAAAATTGGCCAGTATACGTATCTAATATTAAAAGTGTTAGGTTATATGGACATTATACTATATATTTACTTTAAGTTATATTTCTTGGAGTTCTTAAATGAAAAAGCCCCAAACTTTATCAATCATTTTCTTTTACCTGCTCTTTTCCATGTCATGGGGGTAATCAGGTGTTTATCTCCAGCAGACACCATGAGAGAGGCGAGCGATCGAGTCCAGAGACACATAGAAACAAACATTCACATGCTCACGTACAGTCACACAAAAAATAAATAGTTATCAATTAATCTAAAAAGCTTTTCTCACAAACTGAAGAAGACATGAAACGATGGGAGGTATGGATACATGCCATTCTTCTAGTTAAAACATATATATAACTGTCACGAGGTTCTGATGCTGATGTCCTTGGATTACCAGAGATTACCAGAGAGCTACCATGTAGCCAAAAGTTGAGGAACTTTAATAATCCGTCATCTGTATTCTGATCAGAAAAGCCAGCAATTAACATATTTTCTCAAAATATAGGTTCAGAAATTATGTTCAGGGCAAATAAAAAGCAGCTAGATCAGATTCTGGTGAGGAAACTGCCATAAAACAAAGAGTAAAAACAGCAGGGTAAAAGTCTAAATGACCAAACAGACAAGTCAAACATTAACGCCCCGGTCGCTGAAGGATTTGATACAGTATATGAACATTTGTAGCTGAAGAGTTGAGTGTTTTTCTGGACTGGAAATGAAAAGGAAATGCATAAATCCACATGTTTTTGATTCAAGATATTCAAGCAGGTAGAAGGCACTATGATAACAAATGTTGATTTTTTTATTTTAATTTTTCATATCTGAGGCAGTGCAGACTGACAGATTGTGATGAGCTTAGGGAGCAGTTTTATCCAACACGCACAATGGTGCAGCCAGAGGGTGGTCATTGGTGTCCTTGGCCCACTATATATTAATCTTGAGCCACCCCAATCATTTGAGGATATTATACTATTAAGTGACAAAAACTATAAAGCACAGTATCCTCAAATTATGGGATAGATGGTTTATATGTACAGTAGACCCTCGCTACTCCGCTGTTAGTTTATTATGGACTCGCTCTATCGGGGTCATTGGGCATGACAAAGATTGATGGATGGATCATCATAGAATTTTTCTTTTAAATAAATAATTTTAAATTATGTAGAACCTGCTGCACATTTGCGCGGCAAATATTGAAGGATAAACTTCCTGCTGCAGCTGATCAGGTGTTCTCCATGCAGACTGGTGAAGTGGGCGTGGCCAAGAGCGCTTGTAGGTGGCAGAGTAGAAGAGGCAGGGAGCTGAAATCATGACATTCTGTGCTTTTTTAGAGCGTTTAGAGTTTAGAAACATTGTTTAGAATATTGGAAGTGTGTGGGAAGTGTTTGAAATGCCTATATATATATATAAGCTACTACCATACTTGTACTATTATTCCTACTTTGTGGCTTTTTTTGGTTCTTGTGTAGCGTGGTTGATTCTGCGTTGTGTCTTGTGTGAAATAACAGCCAGACGACATCTGCTTGGAATGCTCATTTATTGCTCATGTACCTGCACCTGCACCCAATCAGCAGAAAACAGCAATCAAAAACAGGCTTTTTCTCCTCACAGTTCCACAGCGCCTGCTCCCCCAAGAGTTTGCACAGAAAGAGCAGAAAAGGAGAAAACAGAGGCCTGCGCGTGTGGAATAACCCGTAATAAAATAAAAGTTACAATAATGAATCACAAAACCCAACAATGAGCATAATAATCCTAAACAGCACATAAATAACAAGGAAAATAGTAATAATAAATAAAACAAAATAATTCCAGATCAAAAGCAACAAAACATCACATACCTGCACCCAATCAGCAGAAAACAGCAATCAAAAACAGGCTTTTTCTCCTCACAGTTCCACAGCGCCTGTTTTCATGAACAAATACTGTTTTCAGCACATGGCTTAACAGTGCTTCATGTGATATTTATTAGCTAACTATTTACACAGTTCCAACACTATTAAACAACATTTAAGTGTCCCAAAGCACATTATTTTACAAGGACAGTAGTAAAATGATAATTTCTTAGGCTTTAAATACACTTATTGAACACAGAAAACAGAAATTCGTACCTGCTCCCCCAAGAGTTTGCACAGAAAGAGCGCGAGAGAGCTGTGCGGTTTCTCTTCATGAGTTATAATGGTACGATCCACTTATATTTCTCTTTCTTAACCCCAACTGGCACTCAAAACAACAATCAAAGAACTCGAAATGTTCCACAGTAACAATAATAATTCACAGTTCCATTCACAGCACATTCAATTTAAATAAAAAGAATAGTTTTGAAACAGGAAGTTACCCGCTGTTTTGGAAATGGATCTGTCGTCTTTTCAAAATAAAAGCTGCCGATCCTCGTAATTTCTTACTGGAATAGATTTTCACTTGACAATCTAGTGTAACAACATCACACTGCTACATTCACCTCCACTGTTTTACACTAGATTGTGCATCTTAACCAAATAATAAAAAATAATTTAAAAAAACACACAAAAAACCCCCAAAATAAATCAACAACAACAATAAACATACAAAACTTTTTTTTTCTTTAAATCTGGTCATGACATTACATGTGACCCAAGTATACCCTCCCTACAAGACCAAAATGGTCGACCAGCATAGAGCTATTCAATGAAGAATTAGGAGAGATGAGGGGTAGCTAAGTCCCCACCTCACCATAGAAGACATGCCACGTACACATCTATCACAGAGTACACCCAAAATCACTCAAATGTGTCCAGTACGATGGACAACCTAAATAAAATTATGACCAGACCCCAGTAAAAGAGAGAAAAAAAATCCCATTACCAAGAAAAGAAAAAAAAATACAAAACAAATGGCCCTATGACAAAATTTTAACTCTTTGTGTGGACATTGTCTGAATTAACCTGTTAACAGGTTTGATAAATCTACCTAGTCTCGTCCGTATCCCTCCCCCTTGGACAACCGAAGCGACCGAGTCACATCCAGACACATTTGAACCACTAACGGCCTTAGTTGTACCGATAGTGTCACTCGGGTGTAAACTTATGCCGACAGAGTCTGAAAGCTGGTCGCCAGTGTTATCTTCAGAGTGTGAGCTCTCTGACCCATGAGCTACCCCATCCAGGACACTCCTATGGTCTCCACAGGAAGACATGACCCCTGTACTCTGAACGCTACCATCGTTCCCTCCAATAGCTTCAGGTTCTCTAACTACTGTCACTTCGCCTGTGGTCATCACCACACTAGACTCTGGAAGGGAGGAAACCCAGTGAGCTGTTCGAGCATCACTGTCCCGCTCACCTGAAACCACATCATCTGACGACTCACTCTCTGAAACTGTGTTTGAAAGAGAAGCCTGAGATACAGAATCATCCCATGATGGCAAAGGCAAAAAGTTTACAGGCATGATCAGATTCCTATGAACTGTCCTAACTCGTCCTGTGATGGGATGACGGATAACATAGGTGTTCAGTTCACTGTTTTTATGGACCACAATGTAAACCGTATCTTTCCAACGATCAGCCAATTTTCGTTTTCCCCGTTCCCCTTTGTTAGCCATCAATACTCTGTCTCCCTTCTCCAAAGAGTGTCCCTTAACCTTTCGATTATACACCTCAGCTTGTCTCAATTGCTGTTTCTCAGCATGCTGCTGAGCCAAAGTTATTGCTTCCCTGAGGTCTGTGCGCAACGACTGAACATATTTGTCCATGTCAGCAGTCTCTCCATCCAAGAGAACACTTCCAAACATCACATCAACAGGTAACCTAGGGGTTCGACCAAACATTAAAAAGAAAGGCGGAAAACCTGTGGTTTCGTGAACCGTGCAGTTATAGGCAAAAGTCAGTGTGTTTAGCATCTGAGGCCATTTTTCCTTTGCTCGAGGAGGCAACGCACGGATCATACTACCTAGAGTGCGGTTTAGACGTTCAGCCTGGCCATTTCCCGCAGGATGATATGGTGTGGTATGGCTCTTACGAACACCGGCCATCTGGAGTAGTTCGGCAATGAGGGAGCTTTCGAAATTAGCCCCTCTGTCAGAGTGAATACAAGCTGGAAACCCGTATATGGAAAAAAAATTATTCCATAACACGCGAGCCACTGATTTGGCAGACTGATTTGGACATGGGTAAGCACAGGCTAGTCTGGTAAAATGGTCTGTCACCACTAGAACGTCAATGGACTTGTTATTGACATCCTCTGCGGACCAGAAGTCAATACAAACTAGTTCTAGCGGTGCTGATGTGACAACAGAAACAAGTGGAGCCCTGGCCTCAGGTTCTGGTGCTTTGCTCAAGACACACCTCTTGCAATGACTCACATATTCTTTGACATCATGTTCCATCGAATCCCAGTAAAAACGTTGTCTGGCAAGCCACAGTGTGCGCTGCTGACCTTGATGGCCTGCATCATCATGCACCCCTTTCAACACCTGGCCTCTCAACGCAACTGGAACCACAAATTGGAACACTTTCTTCTTGCTCACCACATGTTTAGAAACGCGGTACAACACGCCCAGCCGGGTCGTGAGTTTACCCCATTGTCGCAATGTACGATTTGTCTCCCGCGATTCATGAACACGCTCACGTCGGGATGGACGACTTCCCCTGTTCACATAAAAGGAAACCCGGCTGACTACAGGATCCTGACACTGTTTATCATACAACTCCTCATGAGTGAGGACAGGCAGTGGGCTCTGCCCCACTGGAGACAGTTTTTCCAGCTGCTGTGTGTAGCAGGTTGCCCTCATTTTCGCACCTTCACTCCAACAACGGTGAGACTTAAATAAGGCTGACACCTCATCATGAGAAACTCTCCCACCGTTGTCTATAATGTCCACGCTGCCTGTGACAGAGCCCTGGGTCGGAGAAGTGAGTTTGCGCTTCTCATCCACAGACTCTTCCCGAGAAAGACGAAACATGTTCTGAACGTCTTCCACCAACAAACCTCTGGCTCCTTCTAACAAAGTGTTGTATGGAGTCCTCGTCAAACGGTGCATCATTTTATGCTGAGCGAATGGTTCCCTGCTCAATGCATCTGCCACAATATTTCGCGGCCCTGGAATATACTGAATGTCAAAGTCAAAGGGGGCCAGCTTGGCCACCCATCTCTGTTCACAAGCGTCCAGCTTCGGCTTGGTAAGAATGTACTTTAGAGGATTGTTGTCCGTCCAAACAGTAAATTTATGTCCGCGCAACCAATGACTAAACTTATCATGAATAGCCCATTTCATGGCGAGAAACTCGAGCCTATGAGCAGGGTATTTGGACTGCGCATGATTCAAGGACTTACTAGCAAAGGCAATGGGCCTCGCAATCTTGTGGTCATCTTGTACTTGTGACAACACAGCTCCTAATCCGGAAGATGACGCATCAACAGAGAGCAAAAAAGGCTTTGTAAAGTCAGGGTGGGCAAGAAGAACCTGCTCTGTCAACGCAGCTTTTAAAGTCCTAAATGCTTCGCTACACTCCAGGGTCCAATCAGCCGCAACAAGCTTACGCGCCAAACCCTGCTTCTTCCTACCCTTCCCCCTCCGTGGCTTGGCAATCCCTGTAGTCAGCTGGAATAATGGCTTGGCAATCACCGAGCAGTTCTCAATGTAGTGCTGATAATACACCACCATGCCTAGAAAAGAGCGAATCTTCTTAGGAGATGGCGTAGTGCCATCAGGTTCCATAAGATCTGCTTCTGACACGCCTACAATTGCCTGCACTTTTTCAGGGTCTGTTGCAATTCCGTCTCTCGTAACAATGTGACCTAAGAACTTCACAGACTTTCTTAAAAACTGACACTTGGATGGGGACAGTTTTAGGTTATGTTCTCTTAACCGTCGGAACACCATCTCAAGCCTCTGCAGGCTTTCCTCCTCAGACTTTCCATAAACCAACAGATCATCCAAGTAACAAAGAAGGCTTAAAAAGTTCTGGTCACCAAAGATCGTGAGCATCATTCGCATGAAAGTAGCCGGGCTGTTACACAGACCCTGTGGCATGCGGTTATACTCATGTAATCCGAGAGGAGAGGAGAAAGCAGTGTACTTCCTATCATCTTCGTGAAGTGGGACATTGTAGTATCCTGAAGTCAAGTCCATTGAGCTAAAGAATGCGTTACCTCCCAATGCTGCCAGGATGTCAGCTTGGTGTGGTAAAGGGTGCGCATCTTTGACTGTACGAGCGTTCAACCACCTGAAGTCTGTACACAACCTCAAGTCACCATTTTTCTTCCAGCAAAGAACAAGTGGAGAAGCATACTCACTGCTTGACTTTCTGATAATTTCACGCTCTTCCATGTCATCTAAAGTTTCTTTCAACTTTTGGTAGTGAGCAGGAGAAAGCCTACGATAAGGCAGGCGAAAAGGGCGTTCATCAGTAAGTCTGATGCGATGGCAGAATTCGGCAGCCTTGCCGCAATCCAAGTGATGTCTTGAAAACACATCTTCATACTTTACCACCAAGTCAGTCAGCTTCTCTCGCCAATGTTCAGAAACTTCACAGTCACTAACAGATAGATCCTGCAGCCCCAAATCAGCCAATTTGCCAGGTCCAACTTTTGTTTTAACACTGCAACATGACTCAGCTGTAAGGCTGCCATGAGAACTGTCCACTTTACACACATTCTGGTGTACCCTCATGTCTATACCACCATCAAAATCTTCCAAAGCAATGCATGGATACACATCAGCCACCTTAGCGTTCCTTCTCAACACAATTGGAGACATAGTAGGATTGATGATTTTCACAGGAAGCCACCCTCCTCCCCACAGTGGAGTAACTACTCTGCCCACCATTACACTACGGTGCACACAGCGTGAAGTGCTTGGTTCAACAACAACAGTACTCCCCACAGAGAGTTCAGTCTTAGGTGGAAGGCGGCCCCACACCACATGCTCACTCATAGGTTCAAGAGTCACGGCCTTTGTCAGTTTGACAGTCCCAACTTTCTCTGGAATTTCCTCCCCCCTCCACCTTTCAAGATTGGCCAAAAAACTGACAAACTGACTATTTTCATCCAAACATGTCGAGTCAGGTCTACTCAGTATCCGCCAATAGGCCTCATTAGACTTAAACTGTTTGATGAGCGGTTTCATCACATTTGTGCCCACAATGAGCTCATCAGCCTGACCATCAACCACTAAAACCGGGACAACATAATCAAACCCAAACAGTTTAAGTTGCAGTTCACAGATTCCCACCGGAACAGTCTGTTTGCCACCACACCCAACAAGAACAATGTTAGTGGGAGGGATTACATCTCCCATCACCACTCCTGCCTCACGCAACTGAGGGATTATGTCTGCACGTACAGATGTAGCCATAGATCCGCTATCTAACATCCCCCGTAGCTCAATCTTGTTGCCAACTAGCACTGTAGTGAAAAACAGGCTGTCACTGATGGGTAGTTTTGCCACATTTTGAAAAATTACAGTTTTATCATTAGATACTGTGTTGCAAGCCATCATGTAAACAGTTTGGATGTCATTGTCAATATTGGAGGAAACACTAGAAAGGCCCACACCGTCCCCCGCTAAATGAAGGCCATCTAGTTTTCCTGAAGCGAATCCGCTTGTCCCTGACCAATCGGGTGCGTTTGAGGTTTCTGAGTTTTAGAACAGTGAACACTGATGTGCTCTGGAGAGAAACATCGAAAACATAATCTGTGCATCCTACAATGTGACCTAGTGTCATGTTGCCGGTTGCCACAAACCTGACATTCCCGTGATTGTCTGGAGATTTGCTTATTGGGCCTGTTGCTTATAGCCTGAGTGTTGCTGATCAGCGCTTTCTCCAAAAGACTCAAGACCCTGTCCATCGTGGTGTTTTCAAAAGCTGTTTTGTAGCTCTCTGGCTCTGGAACATTTTTAGAAATGGGCAACACAGTTTGTTCATTGGCAGCTACACCCACGTGTGAAGGCTCGGTAACCCCCACTTTCTGTTTCTCACGGCTCCGAACAACTGCATGGTCCCTTAAATACTCATCTAAATGGTCTTGAACTTCACTAGCTGTCCAATCGCGAGAAGGCTTTGTTTTAAAAACCAGTGCCAGCTCTCTGTCCGGACAATGGCGAATAAACATGAGCACCAAATGTGAACTCAGGTCAGTCATTGAGTCCCCCTTACTAGCCAAGCATCGTTCAGCAACCTCTGCAGCTTTGTTAAGCCGTATCCAGTAATCAAGAGGTCCCTCGTTTGTGTATGGTGTGCTAGCGTAGAAATCCGCTAGAGGCAGATCTGAATGGACTGTGTCTCCAAAATGTTGTCTGAGAATACTAAATATTACAGAAACATCTGTAGCTTTTGCATTACTGCGCATCCAAACTCTAGTGACATCTCTTGCCCTCCCCATCAATCTGTTCATAACCACTTCAACCTGTTCAGCCTTAGTGGACTGTTTCTGTCTAAGGTAGGCCTGCATGAGGTCTTCCCACTCGAAAACAGAACATTTATCAGTTTTGTCACCCCTAAAATAGGGTGGAACATCAACATCAGAGCGTAATACAAGATTAAGTTTTGATGCATCAATAACAGTAGTACCACCTTGAAATGACTGTGAAGTGTTCTTGTTGTGATCCGGGATTGATGCAGGTGGAGGCTCTGACGCAGCATTCTGCATCAATGACATCTTGATGGACTCTCCTATTTCTGACCCAATGGTCCTGATTAAATCTGTTAATTGAATGGAGGCAGCTTCTCCATCAGGTGAAAATGCAGGACATGATGAGGGAATCACTGGGCTCAGTCCCGGAGTGAAACTTAAAGTCTGACTAGTGAAGTCATCAAACCCCTTTTTCCTCCCAGACTCAGAAATGTCTGAGCCCAAAACACCTGGGTTTCCTGGGGTAGCAAACTGCAAAACCCCTCTCCCCCTACCAACGGATAATACCCCATGACTAG
>JBBPBX010000846.1:0-15989 GCA_038048925.1 Garcialebias charrua
AGCCAGACATGATAGTTAGATTTTGAATTTGTTTACAGCCTCCCTCCACCAAACAACAACAACAATAATTCATTTATTCAACCTTTATTTAGGCAGGTTAATCCCATAGAGCCTCGAGGACTAATTTGCAAGAGAGACCTGGCATAATAATAATAAAAAAATCTCTGCTTCATCTGTCATTCTTAGGGGCCCTCCTCACAAAAATTATTTTGTGAATATGTACGTTTTTTTGTGTGTGCACGTGTGTGTGAATAATATGTAAGTATTTTTGTGTGTGTGCGTGTGTGTGAATATGTAAATTTTTTTGTGTGTGTGCGCGTGTGTGTGAATATGTAAGTTTTTTATTGTTTCAGTTCACACAAAAAAAGTTTCAGCAGCCACCAAAACAGTATTTTTGAAAACAGATTCCCAGGTGAAAGAAATCTTGAAATGTAGAAAACCAAAACACAACATTTGGAAAACAATGATGTCACATTCTCTAATCTAACCCACAGCAAAAGGATGTCCTCTAGCTGTGTTTGCATTTTTCACCCAGTGTGGACGTTTACTGCACATGCTCAATGCCTTGTTTCCTGTTTTTGGTGTTTTGTTGTGTTGTTACAGCACTATAGATGCGCCAACATTTTTGGTCATTTTAGAGTTTCTGTGTGGACATTTCTAGAAACAGTGCTGTGTTTACAAGAATAGTTTTAGAAACTGCAAATAAAAATATTGCTTTGTAATCCTGTGTGGACAAGGCCTTACAATCAGCTGTTTCCATCTACAAACAGCTTTGGTTCTCTTCCAGAGAGTCCCAGTGTTTTTCATATTTTGTTTCCCCATTTTTGGCTGCATGATAAAGGATTTACTTGTATATTTGGGGCCGAGATTCATTCATTCATTCAACCTTTATTTAGTCAGGTAAATCTTATTGAGCCTCGAGGGCTCATTTACGAAAGCGACCTGCTACAAACTAAAGAATGATGAACAGCAATGGTAAGAGTACATTAAACAATAGACAAAAGAAAAAGAAAAAGTAGCAAAAACTAGTAAACATTAAGGTAGATGTACAAAATCAAAAACAGGAACAGATCAGCATTGGTTTTTGCCAGGATTCCAACAGATTCTGACAGAGATGGTGTAGGGGCAGGGCAGCTGACTCGGGACCCGAAGGTCTAGGGCTCAATTCTCCATCATTGCACATCTCATGGTGTCTCTGAGCAGGACACCTTATCCCCAGTTGCTCCTGCTTGGGAGCTTTCCACAGCTGCCCACTGCTCCACCTGGTGGTGGATGGGTTAATTGCAGAGAACCCATTTCACCATTGTATGGGAACATACAATTTTTATATTTTGATTTAGTTGCAGTGTTGAATTTGTTTGTTTTTGTTTGTTTTAAACCTTTATTCAAAGTCAAAAGTCAAAGTCAACTTTATTGTCAAAACTGCAATATGTACAGGACATACACAGGATTGAAATTGCATTTCTCTCTGTCCCTCGGTGCAACAGTAAACATTTAAACACTAAAACACTAAAACATTTAATAAACATAAGCATAAAATGAAATAATAAAAGTGTAATACTGTCCTGAGTTTTTGCATAGTAGTTTTTGCATAGTAGTATGAAAGTATGAAAAGTTACACCAACACTAAAACACTAAACATTTAATAAACATAAGCATAAAATGAAATAACAAAAGTGTAATTATTCATTTCATTTCAATTAAAAAACACAAATACAATTCCAGATGCAAATAAATAAAATATATATAAAATGAAAGGCGGCAGAAGAAGAATGATATCTTATCATATCTGCCCCTTCTTAACAAAATCAATTAAAACAATCAAATTCAAGCAATAATCATTAATAATACAACAAAAACATATAAATTGTCACAATTATTCATTATAGTTAATAGATATTAACTAACTTATATATATATCTTGTCAACAAAATATTCTTGATCTTTTTCTTAAATACAAATAATGATTTCTCTTTTTTAATATCACAGTCCAAACAATTCCATAAACTTATTCCCTGTAATGAAGTAGACCTACCCCTTAAACTGGTTTGATACTTCGGTTTTACAAAAATATCCATTCCCTTTAAATTATAACAACTGTTCCTTTTTATATGCTTGAATTTCACCACTAGGTGTCCCTAAATGTCATATGCCGGTACTTTAACTGAAAAGCAATTTGATCAATTCTTGACGTCCAGCATGCGGTAACCTTACATAAACTATTTAAGAACATCAGTAAAATGTGACATTTTGTCTGTAGGTAACCACAAATTCAGGGACCAAATGTTTTGCCTGCCGTTCGGCTTCAGAACGAGACAAATGGATCGAAAATCTGCAACGTGCTGTCAAACCTAACAAGGTATTTTTTAACACAGTAGGTTTTTTTTGTTTCTTTAAAAAACAGGCTACTAAAACTAATACCAATCTTGATTTCAGTCAATTACTTTACCTCTGACAAATGTAAGTAAGGACTGTTATAATGCTGTAATAGAACTCTGCATATTTTTGTCAGGATAACAGCAGACGGGTGGAAAATGTGCTCAAGTTGTGGATCATTGAGGCACGAGATCTGCCAGCTAAGAAACGCTACTATTGTGAGCTGTGCCTGGATGACATGCTGTACGCACGCACCACCAGCAAACCCCGCACCGACACCGTCTTCTGGGGAGAACATTTTGAATTCAACAATTTGCCTACCATTCGTAGCCTTCGATTGCACCTCTACAAGGAAACGGACAAAAAGAGACGCAAGGTAGATTTAGATTTCGGGAAAGTCGTTTTGCATGATGTCTGGCGCAATGATGTGAAAACGTAATGATTTTGTTTGGGATGTAGGAAAAAAGCACATACATTGGCCTTGTCAGCATCCCTATTTCCAGCATCACGGGCCGTCAGTTTGTGGAGCAGTGGTACCCGGTGATACAGTCCAGTGTTCTGGCCAAAGGTGGGGGTGTTGGAAGTACCAAAACGATCAACGCATCACTGCGTATCAAGTCTCGATATCAGACGATGAACATTCTCCCGATGGAGCTGTACAAGGAGTTTGCCGAGTACATCACCAACAACTATCGAACACTGTGCGCAGTCCTGGAGCCGCTGCTGAGCGTGAAGAGTAAAGAAGAGGTGGCGTTTGCTCTGGTGCACATCCTTCAAAGCACAGGGAAGACTAAGGTACACAAATCATCAAACTGAAACCAAACTGCAAGTTTTTTATTTTGTATAAACATTTTTATGCCTGTTAATACTGCGTAATGGTTCATTGTCAGATTGTCAGATTTTACTACAGTAATTCTTCTGTTTATTTTAATTTTTTATTTATATGTTGTACAGCACTTTGTGATTTTATCTGCGAAAAGTGCTATATAAATAAACTTTACTTACTTACTTACTTTACTATTGTCTTTACAGGAGTTTTTGTCAGATATGGCGATGTGTGAGGTGGACCGATTCATGGACCGTGAACACTTGATCTTTCGGGAGAACACACTCGCTACAAAGGCTGTGGAAGAGTACCTCAAACTAATAGGTCACAGATACCTCAAGGAAGCTATAGGTAAGACTTTGTTTAAACCTGGATGAGGATAAGTCAAATGTACAAAGTAAAAAAATCCAACCGTAGAAAAAATCTGGCTCAGGTACGATTATTTGTGTCAAGTATGCTGTAATTTCAAGACTATTGAGTGAACCTGAATATAAGCCGTGCCCACTAAATTTAAAAGAAAAAAGTAATTTGTGCATATTAGGCCTGTTGCAATAAATCAATTACCGGTAATCGCATGATAAATGAAAATTATCAACCTCATTTTCATTTATCAGCTTTATCGTTTCTTCATGTCTCTCCCTTTCTACTGAAGACAATGGATGACAAACGACTCAACTTTGGTGTTCTTCACTGACCCCTCCTTTTCTCTTTACCATTTTAACCGTCCAAAATCACATTTTTGGATTGTTTAAAGCAGCTAAGCTGAGTAGCTAAGCTACAAGCTAAGCTAACAGGCTGACCTCGGGAAAAAAAACCTCTCTCTTGTCAAAGCTCCAAAATCCACAGTTGAAACCTGTGACTTCATCTAAAAAGTTGTTTTTCCTCTGCAAAAAGAAGCTGAGAACTTGTTTACTGATTTTTTTATTAAAAGCTTTGTGTGACAAATGCTATGATAAAGAGTTCAAACCACACGAGTGTCTGCCATTTTGAGAATCTAAAAAAAAAAAAGGACCGAGATGATCTCCTTCCATTGTGTCATGTCAAGGGGCCTCCCTCCCATTTTCTTAAAGAGACACGCTGCTTGCTCCCTCACTATCCATCCTTGGGTTCAAACAGTCTTTTACGACCATCTGGTGGTTGAAAAAGGTACTACACGCAAAACAAATTAACCAACATTTCTTCTTAAATTTGACAATAATTACTCATCATTGTCAAATTTCAAACAATATTATCGTTTATTGCAATAATTTCTGAGACAGTTAATCGCACAGCAAAATTTGTTATCATGACAGGCCTACTACATATAAAAGCTGCACTTGTCTCTGATCCACCATATCCACATTGTAACATGATATATTAATTTTTTTAATTAAATATGTACTCGTAACATACACAAATATGTACAGTAATGTTTTTTTCTGAACAGTGCTTGTAACACGGCTTGTAAAATAACAAAAACAAAATCAAAACAATAGCCTCGCTATCTAAGGAAGATGAAGGAAGGAGGATGGCAGACAGCTTGTGCTGTAATTTGAAATGCACGATTCACACTTATTTCAAGCAATTACAAATGCTTCTCCCCCTCATGGGGCCACAATGAGGAGGGAAGGAGAGAACGGGGGTTGGGGGGGAGGAGGAGACACACACAGCGGGGTCACAGAGTGGACCAATGAAACTTGGTTTCATTAGTCCACTGTGACCTATTCGGTAATTGCATTGGTCAGATTCATTTTTTAACATTTATAACCAGGTTAATCATGTATCACGAGGACTCACCCCTCAAGCGATACGTGTATTGGATGGTGAGCACCTGGGTGTGACGAGGCAGCATCGTATAAGCCACGGTTTTCAATGCGTGTGAAAAAAGTAGAGGCTTATAGTCTGGAAATTACAGTATATTGTTATATGATTGACATTTTAACTGATGTTGTACAGTATTTATTACAATAGAAAGACTTCACTGATTATTGTTTAGAATAAATTTAGTTAAATGTAATTTATTTACATCTTGATGTATTTGTTTGCATTTTTTCTTTTTGCTTTCGCCAAAATTTCGACGTGCTTTTTACTTTTCACCATTACCAGCTGCTGTGTGGAGTTGGTTTCTATTAAGAAGACTCCAGTTTAGAAAAAGAAGCAAACAAGTCTCAAACAACTTTTGTCCACTGATCAGTTTGGACAAAGTTTATATCAGATTTAATGATCCTTGATTTCCCAGCGAGGACATAAAGCTTTGTATGCATTTGGGTGGGGCTAGGTTCTTACCAGACCTCTTCACAGTGATATAATTGTGCAGAATCACTGGTCAGGATTTGAAAGCCTGACATCTTGAAGACCAAAACGACAACCAAAACTCTGAACTTAAGAGATCACAGAGTCCACAAACCAGAGGGCTGGCACAAAAGGCTTTTCATTTAGTCTATAGAGTTTATTAAAAAAAACACTGAATCATCAGCAGAAATGTGAATCATGGTCTTTATTGACGGTACAGTCACAAATAATACAAAAGACAATTTACTCCCTTTTATTTAAAAAATGGTGCTGTTAAAGTGCATGTACGGTACACTGTATTTGTGGTGCAAAGCTAAATGCCTTCAAAGTAAAATAAAAAAAAAAACATAAAAAACAGATAGCACTCATTCAAACCTTTAGAACAGGTTTTGGGTCCATTAAATATATGATGCTAATATGTGAAGGTTTGGTGTTTTGTGTTTCTGTTAAAATCACAGCAACAAGTCTTTCATATCAAAGTGACATCATTGTTTCCTGTCTACAAACCCTGCTGTGCTTTTGAGCATGATTATAAACTGTTTGAAGCTTTAAATGTGCATTTTCCCTGGAAAAATTACATTTTAGAACCATAATTTATACATAAAAGAGGGAATGATTTTATTTACACTTGATGCTCCATGAATTAACTACCTGTTTTAATTGAGAAACGTAACCAAGCTGTGTTTCATAACCTGAAGGCGACTTCATTCGAGCCTTATATGAGTCTGAGGAGAACTGTGAGGTGGATCCCATGCGCGTCCCACCGTCGGTCCTCGCTGACCACCAAGCCAACCTTCGCATGTGCTGCGAGCTCTTACTCTGCAAGATTATCAACTCCCTCTGGTTAGTCCTTGTTTCATATATTTTTTAACTTCTTTATTCATTTTCAGTTAAAATTGAATAATTATTAAAACAAATTAAAAAAAAACAATTTACAAAGAAAATGAAAGGCAGCAGAAAGAAGAAAAAAAATCTTATAACATCTGCTCCTTTAAAAAAAAATACTTATGAAATAAAATACATTCAAACACAAATAGTCTTTAAATACCATAACAAGCCAAAAACCAACTCCGTGCCAATTACAACCGATTTCAATAAGAATATGCTAAACAATTTCATATTTTTTCAATAAACTACTTTTTACCATTTTCTTAAACAAAAACATTGAGGCAGCTTTTTTACAATTATTATCCAAAACATTCCACAGTTTTATACCTTGAACTGATGTGCATCGTTCCTTTGAATTTGTTTGAATTTTTGGTTTCACAAACATTTCTAGTCCTTTTAATTTGTATTTACTAACTCTCGTAATAAAATAAGATTGAATATTTCGCGGTAAGGAATTTGTTTGAGCTCTGTACATAACCTGAAGAATTCCATAGTCAACCAGTTCATAAAACTTTAATATATTTAACTGATGAAACAATATGTTAGATGGGTGAGTGTAATGCTTTCCTGTGATGATTCTTATTGCTCTTTTCTGTGAAATAAAAATAGAATTAGTAGATGTTTTACATGGCTTCCCCCAAACTTCAACACAATAAGTCAAATATGGAAGAACTATAGCATTATACAATATAATTAATGCTTTATCGTTAAATAATTCTTTAGCCTTATATAATGCAGCAATAGATCGGTCTATCTTTGTTCTCAAATAATTAAGATGAGATTTCCAGGTCAGGTTCTCATCAATAATTACACCCCAAAATGTCACCTATTTCACTTTACTAATTATATTACCATTAATTTTAAATGTAGCATCAACTGTGATTTTTCTATTACTAAATACCATATAGTTTGTTTTATTCAAATTTAGCAATAATTTGTTAAGCCCAAACCAAGTCTGTATTTTTACAAACCCAAAACTTAAAATGTTTTTTTATTTTGTTTGTTTTTAATGTGGTAAAATCATTAATTTCTTGTGGAATTTCTGAGCAAGGTCATATGTTTAGGGATAAAAAAAAAAAAAAACCTAGTTGTTATTTTTTTTACCGTTTGTCGTACTATGTTCTCGTTTCAGCATATTCCCCCGGGAGCTGAAGGAAGTTTTTGCCTCTTGGAGAGCCAGGTGTGCCGAGCGTGGACGCGAGGATCTGGCGGACAGCCTCATCAGCTCCTCCTTGTTCCTCCGCTTCATGTGCCCCGCCATCATGTCTCCGTCCCTGTTCAACCTGATGCAGGAGTACCCCGCCGAGCGCACGTCCCGCACGCTCACGCTCATCGCCAAGGTGATGCAGAACCTGGCCAGCTTCAGCAAGTGAGTGCCTCCCTGTCGCATGTCCTCTCCCACTTATGTGATCCGGTTTGTTTTTAGACTGGCGGTGCTTGTCACAGAGCGTCATGGCGGAAATGGAGACTTGCAGTTTTGAGTGCTTTCACTCTGCACTCACGTTTATTAACACTCCAACAAATTGTTTAGGCTTATAATGCACCTGTAATTCGGTAATAAAAAAATGTGTGGTAAGTAGTGCAAATTTATTAAACTTGGTTTAATGTTTGAAGTACAATATGTTGCACAGACTCGCAAAACTTTATTATTTTTCATGTGACTGAATGTAATTTATTAAGCTGGGCTTTGCACTTATTTCAGTTTCTTCATTGTTCCACCAAAAACTGAACTAAAGAAGCATCGCAAGTTTAATGTTTTGGCATTTCTGAGGTTTTTGAAGCAACTTGAAACACAAAACTACTGCAGTTAACTGCAGAAAATGAAAGTTCAAAAGTTACTTCCAGTGAAAATAGATACACTGAATGGCAATCTACAGCATAGTGTGAACCAAAGTGAGAGTCCGCCATCTTGCTAGGTGCTATATGGGCATACTAACCTACTGCCAGTATGGCATCAGGTCAGAACTATCTGAGGAAAAAATATCTAAACTCAACCAAGAAGCCTAATGTTTTCGCCAATAATTAATGCCATTATCAAAACCTGCACTTTAAAGAGTGTTGTTTTACATTTTATAGATAAAATGGCACCATATTAGCTCATTAAATATGTGAACTTTTTAGCTTTTTTGTGTTTATTTTTGCCTTCTGAATTCATAAATCCCAAAACATATGTGGTTTACTTTTTGATTTGTAAAATAGGTATGCCAAATTATTGTGAAATGGTGTTTAGACAGAAGCATGACTATTGATATTGTTTATCTTATGTCTTTATACTGTATATTGTTTTTAACATTTTAGGAACTTTTTGTGTGAATCTTTTTATCTGTTGCTGCTGTTACACTTGAATTTCCCATCCGTGGGACTATAAATGCATCTATTCTATTCTATTCTATTCTTATCCATGTTTAAATACTGAGTTGCATGTTTTGTACAAAACCTCTAAATATTTTCAAAAAGATGAAGAAAAGAACTACGGTACAATATATAAATTGAAGTTGTTAGTTTAAATTACATTAACTACAGACACTGGCAGCAGAGATCTGGATTGGAAGTAAATTCTTGCTTACAGTGGGCTGATCTGTCTAGATGCACCTGGTAATTTTACCATTTTACCTAACTGGTTTGAAGTGTCAGCTTGTAAATAATCTGTTTTTGCGGGGTGCCTAATGCTTGATCCATGATTTGCCATCAACTGGTAATAAAAATATTTCTCTGCAGTCCGTGTAAATGGGACAATAGTGGATCTGGTTGGTGCTTTGCCACTGATCAGGTTTGAAAGGACTCATTACAGAATGTTCTTGCCTCCTGTTTTCACAATACATGATGGGTTGAAGTCTAACTGTATGTTGCTGAAGTATTTCAGTTATACAATATTTTTATGTTGACAATTTACAGCAAATCTATTTCACAATCAGTGCAAAGAGGAAAATATGACAAACATCAAAGTATCAGGCTTTAACACTGGAAAAACACAAAGTGTATTAACAACAGCAATAACAACAGTACATTTTGAGCTGAACACAATTGGTTCATCAAACACCATATATTCACTGTATTTTTTGGACTATAAGACGCACTTAAAATCCTTTAATTTTCTCACAAATCGACAGTGAGCCTTATAAGCAGGTGCACCTTATAGTCCGAAAAATACGGTAATAATTGTCTTTGTTTTATTAATTTCTTTGCTCAGATTTGGACCCAAGGAGGAATATATGTTTTTCATGAATGAGTTCCTGGAGATGGAATGGGGCTCCATGCAGCAGTTCCTTTATGAGATTTCCAACATGGACACTGGAGGAAACGCCGGAGGCTTTGAGGGCTACATCGACCTGGGCAGAGAGTTGTCCATGCTTCACAGTTTGCTGTGGGAAGTCATGGGCCAGCTCAGCAAGGTGCGCAGATTAACGCCATCAGATCAGTTACTCTTTACTGTTTCTTACTTAAAACGTGAGAGAGAGGAGATCCATACACCATAAACACACACACACACACACACACACAAAAAAAAAAAACTGCATTCTAATTTTCTTTGCTATAACAATACGTCTAAACTTAGTGAGAGTTATAACATATTTTATGTTGTCTTTAAGTTGATGTAAATGTTCATCCAATCATCTTTTTCTGAATGTTTCATTAAATCTTCAATTTGTTAATGGCAGCTTAGAATATAATAATAATAATAATAAACTTTATTTGTATAGCACCTTCCTACAATGCCTTGCATTGACCAAGGTGCTTAACAGGATAAAAAGATGAATAAACTGGAACAGTAACAGCAATAAAAGAAGGCAATGGAAATAAAAAATGCTACATACTAAAATAACACAAGTAATAAAAGTTACACACTGAAAGCTTTTTTGAACAAGTGGAAATAAAAGGCAATGGAAATAAAAAATGCTACATATTAAAATACCAAAAGTAATAAAAGTTACACACTGAAAGCTTTTTGAACAAGTGGAAATAAAAAGGCAATGGAAATAAAAAAATTCTACATATTAAAATACCAAAAGTAATAAAAGTTACACACTGGAAGCTTATTTGAACAAGTGGAAATAAAAAGGCAATGGAAATAAAAAATGCTACGTATTAAAATACCAAAAGTAATAAAAGTTACACACTGAAAGCTTTTTTGAACAAGTGAGTCTTCAGTCTGGTTTTGAACAGAGTCAGATCAGATCATATGTACTGGAGCTCCACCTAATCTAAGCTACTACCACCAAATTACAGTTTAAAATCCACAAATTGACTGAATTGTAAACTTTTTAGTGTGATTCATGCTTTTCATTGAATGTCTCTTTGCAATTTTTAAAAAGTCATCCTTCATCCTTTTCACGTTTACTGCAGCTGGCAGCATTTCCTGTTTGTGTTTTTGCATCACATTTAAAAAAGATGATGTTTGGTAGTGTCTTGGTTTGGACTCTGCAGGATGCCATTCTCAAGCTCGGACCCCTGCCTCGGCTCCTGAACGACATCAGCGTCGCCCTGAGGAACCCACAGCTTCACATGCCCACAAACCACCAGCTGGACAGACCTCAGGACAGACTCTTCTCTCGCCCCTCTTTCAATCGCCTCATGTCCTCTGACTTCCAAAGCCTTATGATGCGTGATTTGAACAGGTACGACCCCTGTGGTTTCTAACCCGCCTTTGTGCGTCCTGTGTGGGCATGAAACTGTTTGCACGTCACTGAACAGAACAAAGTGCCAGCAGGATCGACCCCTGCTGTGGCTCTACCTGTATAAAGACACTGTGCATGGCCACAATTGCAAGTGTGCACCTATGCTGCATAAAAACAGGATATGGAGCTGTTCTTAACCGAAACTCAGAAAAATACAATAAAAATTATAGGAATTGTTGACTGTGCTAGCGCACTGTGATTGCTGGGGGCTAAAAGCTTAGCTGAATTATGCTGAAGAAACTGAAACCAAGTTGTTAAAACTCATAGAATCACAACACAAGTTAAAACTAAAGTACCATACCATACCGGTTTATTTATAGAGCACTTTAAACACCCACAGGACAAAAGTGCTGCACACACAACAAAACAACCATAGTCAGATAATAAAAATGATTAAAATGTCCTGATGCATCCTCAATAATCCAGGTAGAATAATCTAAAAAAGTTAAGTCAGGTCCTCTGGACGTTCAAAAAACTAAAACTTTTTTTTTCCCGAAACGTTTTGTCTTTCATTCGAAATACTTCTTCAGTCTGAGGTGCTGTATTCAGCTCAGTCTTATAAATAGCACCTTCTCATAGTGGATTAACCAGTTTGCTGCTGACAGCCAAAACCAGTTGCTCACATGATTAACGCCAAAAATACACTACATGCGGTCCGGCTCCGCTCCGCAGGTCGCAGCTGAGCGAGTCCAATTTCCACTTCCTCCGCTCAGCTCAGGTCTGCCTGGATGCGCCGCTCCGAGACGCATGCGCGGGAATTGCGAGATTGCGCGATAAATCAAGTGATAAATAAGTAAGTCAGAACAAAACAATTCATTCGGTGGAAGAAGGAGAACAACAGTAGAGACTGCTGCCTTGATCTTCTCTCGTAAATGAGCGACAGGACATGGTTTGAGCAACAGGAAGTGATGTATTACATTTCAGAATAAAATACTTTATTTATTTATTTATTTCTTGTATTGCGTTTGTAGGCGTAGTCATAAATGATAGTTTGAAAGCATTTTTGTACAAATAAATCCGTATAGAGCTAGGATTAGTCCGCCCGTGGTGATTTTATTTTGTAAATACGGAAGTTGTGCTCGTTCCTTTTCCTGTTGGTGCGACGTAATCTTCAAAAGTTGACTCCGGCACATCTCCGGCGTCCGGCAGAAATAGAAAAATTTCTAATTTTGACGGACTGCCGTCCGCTCTCCGCAGCTCGCCGCCGCCGTGCGGAGCCAGTGTAAATTCTGTCATTGATTATAATGGGTGCGTATTTGCTGCGGAGGTCGGACCGGAGCGGGGCGGAGCCGTAACGCATGTAGTGTATTTTTGGCGTAAGCAGGACCATCTGCCTGACGATGGATCAACAAAGTCCATGCTCAATAATCCAGGTATCCAACAATTTTCAGTCAGGTCATCTGGACAGTTTGTGTGTGTGTGTGTGTGTGTGTGTGCGCGCTGAAACATTTGAAAAAAATAAAAAAATAATAATAATAACTGTCCAGATGACTTTTTCTTTAGCGGGATATATATCTGCGTATCATCCTCGTAACAATGAAAGGAGATCCCATATTTTCTAAAAATAGAGCCAAGAGGGAGCAGGTACAGAAGGGGGCCTAAGACTGAGCCCTGTGGAACCCCACACAAGCGAGGAGCAGAGGAGAACACGGAAAGTATGCTCCGCTAAGTAGGACCTAAACCAGCCCAGTGCTGCACTGCTGATCCCCACCCACACCACCACCCATTGCTTCAAATGACAAAGTAAAATGTTATGGTCCATGGTGTCAAAAGCAGATGATAAGTCTAAAAGCAGGAGGACAACACAGTCACCAGAGTCCGTTGCTAAAAATATGTTGTTGAAAACCTTTAAAAGAGCAGATTCTGCACAGTGCAGAGCTTTAAAACCAGACTATAAAACCTTGAGAACGTTCTGTTCTTTCAAAAATGCTGATAGCTGCTTGTACACCACCTTCTCAGAATTTTTTTTAAGAAATGGCAGTTTGGAGATTGGTCTGTAGTTAGAAAGAACAGAAGGGTCCAGAGTGGTTTCTTAATGAGAGGCTGGACAGCTGCATGTTTAAAATGTCCAGGGACCACACCAAATAGCCATTAGCTAAAAGTAGCAAAACACTAGCCAATAGCTAAAAGTAGCAAAACACTAGCTAATAGCTAAAAGTAGCAAAACACTAGCTAATAGCTAAAAGTAGCAAAACACTAGCTATTAGCTAAAAGTAGCAAAACATTAGCTAATAGCTAAAAGTAGCAAAACACAAGTTAATTGCTGAAAGAATCAAAACACTAGCTAATAGCTAAAAGTAGAAAAATACTAGCTAATAGCTAAAAGTAGCAAAGCACAAGCTAATAGCTAAAAGTAGCAAAATGTTAGCTAATAGCTAAAAGTAGCAAAATGCTAGCTAATAACTAAAAGTAGCAAAACACTAGCTAAAAGCTAAAAGTAGCAAAACATAAGCTAATAGCTGAAAGTAGAAGAATAAATGTCACATTTTTGTCATCTGTGTATGTTTCCCATACAAGACAAAATTTATCTCTGCATTTAACCCAACCACCACCAGGTGGTGCAGTGAGCAGCCATAGAAAGCGCCCGGGGAGCTGGGGAAATAGGTGTGCACTCATAGACACCCCAAGGTGTGCAGTGGCCGGGGTTCGAACCTGGGTCTTTCGGGTCCCAAGTCGGCTGTCCTTTCTCTACACCAACATAAGCTAATAGCTAAAAGTAGCAAAACACTAGCCAATAGCTAAAAGTAGCAAAACACTAGCCAATAGCTAAAAGTAGCAAAACACAAACTAATAGCTAAACGTAGCAAAACACTAGCTAATAGCTAAAAGTAGCAAAACACTAGCTAATAGCTAAAAGTAGCAAAACACTAGCCAATAGCTAAAAGAAGCCAAACACTAGCCAATAAGTAAAGGTCACGGATATTATCACTTACTTAAATTAAATTAATGTGTGTGAGTTCAGAGTTGTTTTCCTCTCCAAGTGGAGCCTGTGCACCTGATAACTCCTGACGCTTCCTAGTCTGTCATCGGTGTCCATCTGATAAGCATCATAAAATCACTTCTTTACACTGTCCGTAGCAGACCTAGCGATCGGAGCTTCAATGTAACATCTGTGTAAGCCTGTGTGTGAGCTCTGCCCCTTGCAAATAGTAAAACGGATAAAATCTCATGTCCTCAGTGTGGCTTATTTTCAGACAATTATTTATCCAACAATGTGTATAACACAAAGTATGTAAAATTAGTTAGAATGCAAAATACGTGGAAAAATAATACAATAAAAAAGGCAGGAAAACCAATAGTGTGAATGTTGACAGGATTCTTACTAAAAGGCAACGGCTGCACAATAAGAGTTCAGCAGCTCATAACAACACTGATGTGTTTCTAAAAGCTCCTAATGCACCTCATCAGGATTTCAGCGGTTTATCAATCACTAATTGCCATCACCATCTGTTGGCCCAAACACTCTCTTACGTAAACCTTTTCCCACTTTGTTTTAATCCACATCAACACTCTGCGATTGTCAAGAGACGGTTACTGCATTAAAGCCTGTTTGGATGAGAACTCTTTAAGGAAGACGAATGGCAGCGTTAGCATCAGGGGGCTGCACGGTTCGAGGTGGAGCGGTTGTCGTTCGGTGAGAGTGGCATAAATCTGCCGCCGGCGGGTTTCAGGAGGGCAAAGATCAAACGCTCAGAAAGGAGAGCCAACAAGACGAGTGACACACCTGCTGTCACCGGGCCCTGAGGTGTCACTCTAAAATCCCCACTGGAGGTTTTAATGTCCACGTGCTTCATTATTATGCAACGATTGCATAACTAAGTTGCATGCTGTGAAAGCAACAAACTCTGCACGCCCAGAATCAAAACCGTCAACAAAGCAACGTGAAGCTGAATTTGACGATCTTGACTCAGAACGTTGGTGTAACAGATTTATGACTTTTTAAGCGACACTGTTTTGTCCGACCTGTCTGCAGCTCAATAGACATCTCCCGCCTTCCGTCTCCCACGACCGGAGTCTCGGCTGTAGAGTCCCTCTCGTCAAACCTGAACATGAGGCGCCAGGCTGAACGAGACCTCCGCGCGACGAGGGAGGTGTTCTACGTCACTCGCCCACCGCTGGCTCGATCCAGCCCTGCGTACTGCACGAGCAGCTCTGACATCACAGAGCCTGATCCCAAGGTAGACTGTTGATACTTTGCTCTTTTGTCACGCCATTCACAACAAAATACAAGAGAAATATGCAAAAGAAAGTAAGGACGTCAATGATACATGTATATAAAAATGAAATAACCTTACCTTTCGCCCTATAAGTCACATTTTTTGCATAATTGGCATGCCCTGCAACTTCTATGCCAAAGCGACCTATTTATGGATTTTTCTCATGTTTATAAACCAATTTTTGGCTGAGGTATGACCGTTTTCATTCATTCTGACTGAAAATATTAAACACTACAATTTTCAGCCACTAGATATCAATCAAGTAGTATGGCATGCCGTTGTATCATGTAAAAGGTAAAAGTGGCTATTAATGACACCATCGGCTTGCCATGAAAGCCATCTTTGTTCTGCTTGCTGCTTGGAGCAACAGTCAAATCAGCTTCATTTCGCTGCGCCGCCCTGGCAAAATGCAGCTAATTTGACCACTGAAGTGCATTTATTAAGTAAAAGTTCAACCGAGACACACCTTTGCTATGATGTCAAGCAAACAAATTGTTTTCGGTGCTTATTTTGTTTAAATTTCTAAGAAATGTGCAGCGACTCATCCCTCTGTGCGTTCCTGCGGCTGCGTATCGGTTTTTGAAATGCAGCTGATTTGACCGTCAAAGTGAATTTATTAAGCAAAAGTTAGACTGAGACACACCTTTACTATAATTTTGAGCAAACAAATAATTGTTTTTATATGGTAATCTTGTTAAATTCTTGTTAAAGTCCTCCCGTGCACGCTCCTGTGGC
>JBBPBX010000846.1:17991-30323 GCA_038048925.1 Garcialebias charrua
TCACCCCGACTACCCGCCCGCCTTTGGCAACAGTGCGTTCTCCCGCAGCGAGGACCTGTCGGCCCTGCAGTCACAGAGCAGCCTGGTGCAGCCCAGCATCGTCCACTCACACAGCTACAGCGATGATTTCACCCGGCAGAATCAGAGCAACGACTTCGCCTGGCACCAGCTGTCACTGCAGGTGCAGGTAGGAAACCCTCACGTATCCTCACACTTTCAGAAAGATGGTTACACCTAATGACATGCGGCATACAGCCAAAAATTAAGGCCTTGGATTCATGGAAGGAATGCCTATCATCCATCACCTGAAGAAGAATGGATCTGTATCCAAGGGAAACTTAAAAAATAACATTATGCACAATCATACAGTATTGTATGGAAGAGCATTGCATTCACCAAATAAAAAAAATTTGACTCATGATCTCATAATTATGAGATCCTCATAATTATGAGACAAGATGTCATAATTATGAGATACTATCTCATAATTATGAGATAAGATGTCATAATTATGAGATAGTATCTCATAATTATGAGATACTATCTCATAATTCATAGTTATGAGATATGATGTCATAATTATGAGATACTACAGTATCTCATAATTATGAGATACAATGTCATAGTTATGAGATACTATCTCATAATTATGAGATAAGATGTCATAATTATGAGATAAGATGTCATAATTATGAGATAGTATCTCATAATTATGAGATAATATGTCATAATTATGAGATAGTATCTCATAATTATGAGATAGTATCTCATAATTATGAGATAAGATGTCATAATTATGAGATAGTATCTCATAATTATGAGATAAGATGTCATAATTATGAGATAGTATCTCATAATTATGAGATAGTATCTCATAATTATGAGATAAGATGTCATAATTATGAGATAGTATCTCATAATTATGAGATAAGATCTCATAATTATGAGATAAGATGTCATAATTATGAGATAGTATCTCATAATTATGAGATAGTATCTCATAATTATGAGATAGTATCTCATAATTATTAGATAAGATGTTATAATTATGAGATAGTATCTCATAATTATGAGATACCATCTCATAATTATGATATGCTATCTCATAATTATGAGATAGTATCTCATAATTATGAGATAAGATGTCATAATTATGAGATACTATCTCATAATTATGACATCTTATCTCATAATTATGAGATCCTGATCTCATAATTATGAGATCATGAGTCAATTTTTTTAAATTTTGGTGAATGCAATGTTCTTCCGTAGTATTGTGGTGTGACATTCTCAGAGTATTTGTTGTAAATCACGCTCAGCTACTACGACGTCAAATTGTGTGCGTTTATCTGTAAAAGTGACTGAGTTATAACCATTTGTGTGTTGGTTAATGTGGATAAGCTGTGGACACCACCCTGAGTTAGACTGACTCCAAAAGTAAAAAATGTGTAGATGTTTGATCAATGAAAATTATCTGAAACTTTCATCAAAATCTATCATGTGTTTCATGAGATATTTTGCTAACAGACAAACAGGATTGATTTTTACCAGGTAATGCTAAAGTTTTATGCAAAGCTCGCACTCAACGAGTACATTGACAAACTAGATTATACAGGTAGTCCTCGACTTACGACGTAGATTCGTTCCTACGCGGCATCGTAAACCGATTTTCGACGTAAGTCGGAATATACGTACATACTGCACCTTATACATGTACAGTACTGTATTACCAAGCACTTAGCCTATCCTAACACAGTACCCTACATAAATATAAAAAACACATGTTTAGGAGCCATAATGAAGGGCAAAAATAGTTAATGGCCTACTAGGATGCTGTTGACGCCGTTCTCCTTGGTCCATCCGCCGTATTCCGTTTTCCATTTATGGCGTAAAATCGTGTTCACAGTACAGTACAGTATTCCTCTGCTACGGTACCGTGTACAGTACAATATTTTCCGCAGTTGCACCGCGTAAAGTACAATATTTTCCGCCGCTACTTTACGTTTACGATGTAAAACCGGTCCATCCGCCGTATTCAGCATTCCGTTTACGACGTAAAACCACGTTCACAGTACAGTACATTCCTCCGCCGCTACGTTTACGACATAAAACCGGTCCATCCGCCGTATTCCGCATTCCATTTACGACGTAAAACCGCGTTCACAGTACAGTGCAGTGTATTCCTCCGCCGCTATGTTTACCACGTAAAACCGGTCCATTCGACATATTCCGCATTCCGTTTACGACGTAAAACCGCGTTCACAGTACAGTGCAGTGTATTCCTCCGCGGCTATGTTTACCACGTAAAACCGGTCCATTCGACATATTCCGCATTCCGTTTACGACGTAAAACCGCGTTCACAGTACAGTGCAGTGTATTCCTCCGCCGCTACGTTTACAATGTAAAACCGGTCCATCCGCCATATTCCTGCACTGTGTACAGTACAATACTGTATTCTTCCGCCGCTGCGTCACGACGCTTATGACGTAAAACTGTGTAACTCGAAATAAGGCTTTTCATAGTAAATGTGAGATGCGTCGTAACCACGAAACGTCGTAACTCGAGACTGTCGTAACCTGAGGACTACCTGTAGTAATTTTTGTGTTTTTCAGTTGTGTTTGCTGTAGCGTTCATCTTCAATTTGGTTGACTGTAAAAGGTCATCAGTTGATAGTAGTAAGAGATGATTGTAGATGTTTACCTAATGATCACATCGGTGTTTTTAAAATTAATTCAATGGTGTATGAGATGTTTTGCTAACAGTCATAAATGGTTGACGTTTAAAGCTAACGTGGACGTTTTAAGTACATTATTGTCCAATGTGTAGCTCTGAGTAATTGCTAAGAATAATGCTCATATACTACAAATATTCTTTTGGAAACATGTCTTTAATCAATAAAATCTTCTGCTGAAGAGTTTATGCTACTTTCACAAATAAGTAGCTAAGGAATGGTGCATTTAATGGCCAGGGTGAAAAATATATTTTATGGCAGCGTACCTATGGTGTATTCACTGACACCCCTTAGTCCTGTTGTTTGGTCAAGTGGTAAACTGACTTTGTCATTAGTTAATGATTTGGTGCATTTTTAATTTTTAGTTTGCGCTGTTTTTCTGAATCATTTCCTGGCAAATTACCCAGCAATCTTTAAACGTCATCATTTATTTTGTTAATATTTCAACACCTTGGCTAAAATGTCTGTTGGAAACTTGTGAAATGTCTAAGTCTAATCAAAGACGTTGGGTTGAGCACCATAATATGCAAATGTACCTGTACCGTGGAGGTACTTGTGATGCTGCAGACGAGCTGGAAAGCTCACCCGCCTGCTCGGCTGAACTTTGCAGAGTGCTTCACAGCCATCATGCTGCGTGTCCTTGTTTCAACAGCGTTGGTTATTAGCTGTCAGCCAACAGGGCAGATGAAAGTGTCAGAGCCACTGATGCTACACGTTAGCGTCAGCTTTTTTTCAGCTGCGTGTGTCCAGCAGATCTGCAGTAGCAACAGCCTCGAAGAGCAAAATCAAACAAGAAGCCTCCCATTTTAGGAACACGTGGATTTCATCTTTAATGAAACTGTCAGGAGTTTGTGTTTTGTGACGCCGGTCTAAATTAAACATGTAGAGAACTTTGTGACTGTATACATACGGGCTCTTGATCCATTACACTGATGTTTCTTTGAGGCAGTGTACAATTAGAATATCTTGATGCTTTCATGTAGTCATGAGCTATTTATGTCCGGCTGTGTGAGCTTTAATGGAACAAACAACATGAGCCACCTGCTTATTTATACAGATGGTGCATTCAGGACAGTGCATTAAGAATTAATATGTGATGATCCTTCCATCTAGTTAAAAGAAAAAAAAAACCTATTTTATAGCTGCAATCAAAAGCTATATGGCAAACACAGCAAAAAATACACATACTGTACAGTGTTAAACGAGAGAATGACTGAACTGATGAATAAAATATCAGCTGAAATCCGAAATAATCAAAGCTCATATTTCCATTGGCAACTTCTGATCACAGCTCTACAAGAGTGAGTGAAGATGAAACAAAAGAGCTTTAGATATGCATTAGTCCTAGTTCTGTAGGTAATTTAAAATTATTTAAAAAAGGTCCACAAACTTCAGACCCATATCCAAATGAGTTTTGTCCGCATGGTAGATGAACTCTCCCTTAGGGAAGTTCAGTTATCTGGGAGCGACTCAGAGTAGAGCCGCTGCTCCTTCACATCGAGAGGAGACAGTTGAGGTGGTTCTGGCATCTGGTATGGAAGCTCCCTGGATGCCTCCTTAGGGAAGTCCACCAGGCACATCTACACCCTGGATATGCAGGAGAGAATGTCTCTCTGGTCTGGGAACACCTTAGAGTCCTCATACAAGAACTGGAAAGAGATATCTGGGCCTCCCTGCTCAAGCTGCTGCTCGTGACCCAACTCTGGGACAAGTGGAAGATAATGGAAGGATGGATCTTGACATACGTTTCCCCAGTGACACACTCCAGCACCTTTTAGGGATTCCAAGATGCTCCCAGGAGATGTTTCTAGGGAGGATACATAATCCGTCCAGAAAGGTTCTGGTTCTGCCTTAGGATCCCCTTGAAATGGGACATACCAAGAAAACCTCCAAAGGGAGGCGCCCAGTAGTAGTAGTAGTAGTAGCACCGTAGTCTCGATGCACGAGAGTACGGGGAAAACACGGGGCGGCGGTGTGTGTGTTTACGTGCACAAGGATTGGTGCTCAAACTGTGCTGTTATCAAAAGCCTTTGCTCAGCTGCTGTGGAGCTGATCACAGTAAGGTGCCGTCCTCATTATCTACCCCGTGACTATTCAGTGATCCTTATCACAGTTATCTATATCGCCCCAGATGCTAATGCTAATGTCGCCCTTGAAGAAATTCATGACTTACTCAGCTCGCTGCAGTGTAAATATCCAGAGGCGTTCTGCATTGTTTTAGGTGACTTCAATCACGTGAACTTAAAGGACTGTCTCCCATCCTTCAATCAGCACATTTCCACAGCGACAAGAGGAAGTAAAACGCTCGACCACGTCTACACAAATGTGAAAGGGGCGTACACAGCGAAGCCACGCCCACCGCTCGGGGCTTCTGACCACTCCTCTCTGCTCATGGTCCCAGCACAGCTTCCCTCGCTGAGACGCTCTAAGCCGGAACAAAGCAAGATCAAACTCTGGCTCCAAGACAGCACCCCCATGCTGAGAGACTGTTTTGGAAATACGAACTGTTCTGTTTTCAGGGAGGCAGCAGCTGATGGAAACTCAGTGAATCTGGAATTATATGCTTCATCTATATTGGGTTATATCAGCACATGCTATGAAAACGTATCCATAAAAAAAAAAAAACGTTAAATCTTACCCCAACACAAAACCCTGGTTAAATAAAGAGGTTCGCACCCTGCTGGCAGCCAGGAACACTGCCTTCAAGTCTGGAGACTCAGCGAAGCTGAGAAGGAGCAGGAAAGAGCTGGTTGTTGGCATTAAGAGGGCCATAACCACATATGCACAGTTTACCCTCAGCACTGGCTCTCCTCAAGGATGTGTGTTGAGCCCTCTCCTGTTCACTCTGCTCACATATGATTGTACAGCCACACATCCAGGCTGTCATATTGTTAAGTTTGCAGATGATACAGCGGTGGTGGGATGCATCACAAACAATGATGAGTCCAGCTACAGACAGGAGGTGGAACACCTGGAGAGCTGGTGCAAAGAGAATAATCTTCACATGAATGTGAAGAAGACAAAGGAGATGATTGTGGACTTCAGAAGGAACAAACACACCCACCCCACTGAACATAAGTGGATCTGCAGTGGAAGTGGTCTCCAGCTACAAATACTTGGGTGTACACATGAATGATAACCTCAGCTGGAGCAACAACACCACCAGCCTGATCAAGAAAGGTCATCAGAGACTCTACTTCCTCAGACGGCTGAGACGAGCTGGTCTGAGCAGCCCAGTCCTCACCTCCTTCTACAGGTGTGCAGTGGAGAGCATCCTGTGCTCCAGCATCAATGTGTGGCATGGAGGCTGCACAGTTGCAGAGAGGAAAGCTCTACAGAGAGTGGTGAAGGCTGCACAGAAGTCTGTTGGAGTCAGTCTCCCCACCATCACAGACATTTACACCTCCAGATGCAGGAAAAGAGCCACTTGCATCATGAAAGACCCCACTCACCCAGCACACTCACTCTTTGCCCCACTCCCCTCAGGACGGAGGTTGAGGAGCATTAAATGTAGAACCACTAGACTGAGGAACAGCTTCTACCCTGAGGCTGTTAGACTCATGAATAAATAATCAATATGAATAAACACTGCAAAATATCACATCATGCTGATGCTGATCTGTTTTCTTGTTGCTGTGTTCATCTGTGACCATCTGCTCATACAGACTCGTGTTCGTGCTGCTGTTTATAATGATGTTTTTCTACTACATTAGGGCTTAGTGTATTACTAGTTGATGTTTTTCTTAGTTAATCCTAGATGTTATTACTGTTTTTCTCTTGCATTTGTTGTTGGATGTAACTGTGTACATAATCTCGTTTTCATCACATGTACCACATGCGGTGCAAATGACAATAAAGACTTGCTGACTCTGATTCTGACTCTGACTCTCTGACCAGTAGGCAATCAGATATCTGAACCACCTCAGGTAATTGTTTTAATGTGGAAGAGCAACGGCTCTACTCCGAGCTCTATACCATACCATACCATACCATACCATACCATACCATACTAGGGGTGCAAATCTCTGTGTCTGGAGAATCGATTCGATTCCGATTTTTGATGCACCGATTCGATTAAAAATCGAGTTTCGATTCTAAAACGATTTTCATTCCACGATCGATTTTCGATTCAGAATTGATTTCCGATTCTGAAACAATTTTCGATTCTGAAACAATTTTCGATTCTGAAACGATTTTCGATTCTGAAACAATTTTCTATTGAAATCATGAAAAGATTAAACAATAATGTAAACATATAAAACATTTATTTAAAACAATAATGTATGCTTGTATCAAACATTAACAATGTGAAATAATACAGTATAAATACAGCAGCCTGAATTGTGAGCAGATGGGTATATGAATAGAATGCAGCAGCTTTAATCGTGTCCCATAAGTCACTGGTGCCTATATCCAGCAGTCACTGTGCGAGAGGCAGGGGACACCCTGGACATATCTCCAGTCCATCACAAATAATTTAAAATACTGTACAAATGTAAACAAAGATTTCTCAGCTTACTGTATTGCATAAACATTTAACTCAAAATAAAATAGACTTCAAAATCATATTGCATTCATCCATGTTTCAAATGTGTATGGATGGATTTTGTTTAAAAGATTTGTTTGGTAAATCTTTTCAACAAAAGCCATCTATCCATCATCTTTACCCGCTTTATCCTTATCGGGTCCTGGAGGTCACTGGTTCGGGTCAGATTTCTTCTTCTTTCTGCCACCTTTCATTTTATGTATTCTTTCATATACTATGAGATATGGTTTTATTTTCTTTATATTTTGGGGTTTAATGTAAAAAAACAAAAAAAATCGATTTTGAGGCTTTTAGAATCGATTTTGAATTGCCAGGACTAAGAATCTCGAATCTTAAAAAAAAAATCGATATTTTTCCTGCACCCCTATACCATACCATACCATACCATACCTTACCATACCATTTTATTTATAAAGCACTTAAAACAGTGACAAGGCCAACCAAAGTACTGTACAAACAAACAAACAACAGGCAACCTGTAGGCAACATAGAAAATGAAGTAAAAATACAGAATATAGACATAAAATCATTGCAGATAATGTTTATTAAATTTTGTTCATTTTTTTTACAAAAGAAACAATACAAGACAATCCCATAAATGATAATGTACAAAATATAAAAAAATAAAAGGTAGCAGAAAGAAGAATAAATCTTATTATATCTGCCCCTTTTTTCCAACAATCAGATTAAACAATAATAATCTTCAACCAACAGTACAAAATGACTAACTCTTTCTAATTTTCTAACTAATACAATACACATTACGCTATTTCATATATTTTTTTAACAAATTCGTTTTGATCATTTTCTTAAATGTAAACATTGACTTGGCATTTTTAACTACATTCTCCAAGCCATTCCATAATCTAATTCCCTGGATTGAGGTAGAACGTCCCTTCAAACTAGTTCTGAATTGTGGTTTTACAAACATCTCTGTCCCCTTAAGATTATAACAACTTTGTCTTTTAACAAAATGCATTTGGATATTTAAAGGTAATGCATTATTTTGAGCCCTATACATAACTGATAAAATATTATAGTCTACCAAATCATGGAACTTCAATAACTTCAGTTGATAAAATAATGTACTTGATGGATGACGGTAATGTTTTCTAGTGATAATTCTTACAGCTCTTTTCTGTAATACAAAAATAGGCTTTGTGATTGTTTTACACGCATTCCCCCAAACATCAATACAATAGATTAAGTGTGGAACAATGATTGTGTTATACAACAAATACAGAGCTTTATCATTCAATAGGTCTCTGACTTTGTACAGTACTGCAATCGATTTAGCTATTTTTATTCTTACAGAATTTATGTGTTGTTTCCATGTCAGTTTGTCATCAATGATAACACCCAAAAACTTCACCTCACTCACTCTACAAATCTCAACACCCTCAATTTTGAGTGGAACATCAACAGTTTTCTTTTTATTACTGAATATCATGTAATTAGTTTTTTCTAGATTTAATGATAATTTATTTATTTTAAACCAAGTTTGTATCTTGACAAATTCTGTCTTTATCAATTCCAACATTTGTTCTATATCTTCACCTAAACAGAAAAATGTGGTATCATCAGCAAAAAGTACACATTTAAGGAGTCCTGACACATTTACCAAGTCATTCACATATAAAATAAATAGCTTTGGTCCAAGTACAGAGCCTTGGGGAACTCCACATGTGATATTACAGAGGTCAGATCTTACATCATTTATTTGTACAAATTGTTTCCTATCTTTCAAGTAGCTAGATACCCACTGTAATGCTGGTCCTCTAATACCATATTTGTTCAGTTTTTCAAGGAGAATGGTGTGATCAATAGTATCGAATGCTTTTTTTAAATCAACAAAAATACTGATACAATATTGTTTTTGATCGACAGCAGTAGTTATTTGTTCCATTAATTCCATGAGAGCCATTGATGTAGAGTTTTTTGCTCTAAACCCATACTGACTGTTGCTTAGAATATTTTGTTTATCTATAAATTGATCTAGTCTGTTTACAAATAGTTTTTCAAGAATTTTTGAAAACTGTGGTAACAAGGATATAGGTCTATAATTGTTGAACACACATTTGTGTGAGATATTGAGATTTTCATTAATGAAAAGTGCGTTATAAATTGNGCATATTAAAATTTGTAGCTTTACCATGCTAACTGATGAAACAACGAGGAAGAGATCCGTGACTTTAGACATTCAAGTTGTTTGATTTAATTTTTTTAAAGGAAACAACTGAAGTGAAACCTCTGTCCTCACAGCTTCAACACCGAAGGACAGAGATCTCCCAACCAGTAGCAGCTGTCCAGATGGAAACAGCCACAGGTAGAGAGGACTGCGGGGCAGATGAAACCAGGAGAAACCAAGATCTGAATTCCTATGAAGGTAATGTGAACTCTTCAAAGAATGAAGTCAGTGATGATGATGAAGCTAAACCGTTACTGTTATATCTTTATCAACACCAAGAGGAAGACGGATGTAGTCAAATCAGCATCTCAGCTGACCAGAGAGAAGAATCATCTGATGAAGAGGAGGGAACCGCAACAGAAACTACCATGAACAAGAACAACAACTTGTCTCTTAAGAGACATATGAAAAGTAATTCAAGACATAAGTCTTCAAGTTGTTTGGTTCCTAAGAAAGTTCTAGAAGTGGAAAAAAATGGACAGTCATGCTGTAAAGTTAAGACCATACTGAATAAATTCGGATGTGATGAATGTGGCAAAAGATTTACCAGAAAAGGAAATTTAATAAAGCACATGAGAATCCACACAGGAGAGAAACCATTTGATTGTAAACATTGTGGAAAGAGATTTACCCAACAGGCCCATTTAAACACACACATGAGAATCCACACTGAAGAGAAACCATTTGCCTGTAAACACTGTGGACAGAGATTTACCCAACAGGCCAATTTAAACACTCACATGAGAATCCACACTGGAGAGAAACCATTTAATTGTGAACTTTGTGGACAGAGATTTACCCAACAGGCCAATTTAAACACTCACATGAGAATCCACACAGGACAAAAACCATTTGCTTGTGAACTTTGTGGACAAAGCGTTAGACATCTATCCAATATAAACATACACATGAGAATTCACACAGGACACAAACCATTTGCTTGTGAACATTGTGCACAAAGATTTAGCCATCAGTCCAATTTAAACACACACATGAGAATTCACACAGGACACAAACCATTTGCTTGTGAACTTTGTGCACAAAGATTTACCCAACAGGCCCATTTAGACAGACACATGAGAATCCACACAGGACACAAACCATTTGCTTGTGAACTTTGTGCACAAAGATTTACCCAACAGTCCAATTTAAACAGACACATGAGAATCCACACAGGACACAAAGCGGTGGTTTGCAATGACTCATAAAACACACATAAGAAACTGTACACATGAGGGACAACAGCTGTGTTAAATATTAAGAAAAGTCCTGAAGACAAGTAAGAGTTCACACGTAATCAACACTGAAAGATTCCAGGGTTTGTTGATAACAATACGAGTGATGAAAAGGTATGCTGTCAAGAAATGAAATGGTTTTTACTTACATGTATATATTTGTTATTTTTTTATGATTAGTTTTCCATTGTGTTCAAGTTTTTTTTTTTTTTCAAAAAAATTGTCAAAACTTGTTTAGCTACAGACCTATAGCTTTACACCAATTGATTTTGGTTTTATCTGAATGAGTTTATTGATGCCGACAAATTGTATATGGTTTATAGATTGAAAACACTAATATTTTCATCTTCAAATATTTGAATAACTTTGAAAAATATTCTACATTTTAATATAATAAATAATATATACAAAATGTATTTTTGTTCATTTTGTTCAGATTTAAATGTGTTTTTTATTTATTAGGACAATCTTTATCTGACAGTTGTTACTGAAATATATAGACAACTTCAATTTATTGAAAAATTTGTCATAGAATCAATCTTGAAATGCAGTATTTTTAAAATGTTGCTGTTAATAGATTACATGTTGAGACTTGAGCCCAGCCGAACAGCATGGCTAATTAAGACTAGCTAATGTGTTACAGCAAATAAGTGACGTTACTTCAACCTAAACCACAGACAGTGAATAAATACCATACCATACCATACCATTTTATTTATAAAGCACTTTAAACAGGAACAAGTCCACACCAAAGTGCTGGACAAACAAACACGCAACAGGCAACACAGACAATGAAGTACAACACGAAAAACATAAAAACATTGCAGATCATAAATCAAACGATCCAATACAAATCAGCTGGCATTGAAAGCGATGGAGTAGTAGTGAGTTTTTAACCGGGATTTGAAAACCGAGAGGGAGGGGGCCTGTTTGATGAGCAGCGGTAACTCGTTCCAGAGTCTTGGGCCTGCTACAGAGAACGCTCTGTCACCCCTGCGCTTAAGGCGAGTTTCTGGAACTATTAAGAGTACCTGATCCTCTGACCTCAAAGCACGTGGAGGGACATATGGGTGTATCAGATCCGAGAGATAGGCGGGGGCGAGACTGTTCAGCGATAAATGTTACAAATTTAATGTAGACAAAGTTTTACTTACTTTTTACACCGTCTATTAAATGCTAGCTTGTGGTGGGTAGTGTTTGCTTAAGGGACCCATTAAATAAGAGAAAACAAACTACAGTATAGGCATTTAACCTTTCTTACCAAAATGAACCCTTTTCATTGTAAAAATCATTGACATTGTAATTCACTTCCTGTTTACAGCAGGCCCTAGTTTATTGCGGGGGTTTCAGTTCTTAGCTGTTGCTGCTGATCTGTTTCATGTTGCTGTGTTAATTTGTGCTCATCTGCTCACACAGACTCATGTTCATGCTGCTGTTCCTCATATTGTTTTATTGTTTTTGTGCCATTTGTGCTTAGTGTATATTTAGTTTATGTTTTTCTTACATCACATCTGAGACCTTAGTCATGTTTTTCTTTTATATTTTAGTTCTGAGATGTAACTGGGACCCTGTATACATAATCTTGTTCCACCGCATGTACCACATATACCTCCAATATAAATAGTGTTGGC
>JBBPBX010000846.1:30428-48408 GCA_038048925.1 Garcialebias charrua
GTCATTATCCATGGCCTCTCCGAACTCTGAATTCAAAGCCAATTCATGATGAGTGATCTTAGTGATCATCTCCCGGTGTTTCCAATCTACGAGAAGTTTCAAACAATCAAAAAAATAATCCCATGTACAACTAAAATAAGAAACACATCTAAGAAAGCATTAGATAAGTTAAAAGAAGATTTAGTTGAACAAAACTGGGATAGTGTTTATGTTGATGATGTGAATAAATCATATGACGCGTTTATGAATATCTTTGAAGATTTATATAAAAAAAATTGTGTAATAAAAAATTACACTAAGAAGAAAGTTGTTGACCAGCAATGGATGACGAAGGGATTGAGAAATGCTTGTAAAAAGAAAAAAACTATTTGTACTCATGTTTCCTGAAATGTAGAACGCGAGAAGCAGAAGATCGATATAAACAATATACTGTAAAAACAAATTAGTTGGGATTATAAGAAAACATAAGAAAGAATATTATAGTGACTTATTGAATAAAAGTAACGGAGACATGAAGGCTACATGGCGGGTAGTGAATAATGTTTTACAAAAAAGATTTAAAAACAAGCATTTCACAAACCTTTACAATAGATAACAAGAAAGTATATGATGAAAATGTAATTGCTAATGGATTTAATCATTACGTTGTTAACATTGGAACCAACCTTGCTGCAACGATACCTAAGGTGAATAATGATATGAACTATTTAATTGATGATTACCTTGAAAGTATGTTCCTGCTTGGAACCGATAAATATGAAATAATGAATGTAGTTAACAAATTTGTGGACAAAAAAAATCAAAGGATTATATGGATATGGATATGATGTTTGTAAAGCAAATATTGGGTCATGTAATCGAACCATTTACATATGCAATTTATCTTTTACAAAGGGAGTATTTCCTGACAGAATGAAGGTGGCCAAGGTGGTTCCTCTTTTTAAAGGAGGTGACAAATATGTTTAATAATTACCGACCGATATCCCTGTTACCACAGTTTTCTAAAATCTTGGAGAAATTGTTTAGTAACAGATTAGACCAATTTATTGAAAAACAAAATATTTAACCAATAGCCAATATGGTTTCATAGCAAAAAATTCAACATCCATGGCGCTTGTGGATTTTATAGAACACGTAACAACTGCTGTGGACCAAAAACAGTATTGTGTGAGTGTGTTTGTTGACTTAAAAAAGGCATTTGATACGGTCGATAATAACGTTCTTTTTGAGAAATTGTATAAATATGGTATCAGAGGATTGACACTGCAGTGGGTGTGCAGTTACTTCAAAAACAGGAAATAATTTGTGCAGCCCTTAGCAAAAAGTAGTATATTTAAGTATACTTCAAGTATACCTTTTAGGTACTTATGTGACTTGAAGTATACTTTTTAAGTACTTATCTGAAATATACTAAAAATACGTTTATTTAAGTATACTAAGAGTATACTTATTTTATACTTTAAAATAAGGCTGTGATTTAATCTGACTTGAAGTATACTTTTTATGTACTTGTCTGAGATATACTAAAAATAAGTTTATTTAAGTGTACTAAGAGTATACTCATTTTATACTTTAAAATAAGGCTGTGTACTTGAAGTTTAGTTTTTATGAACTACATTAGATACTATTAAGAATGCATTTTTAATACATTTCCTCAATCCTTTTTTATTTATTTTTTACAAATTTAATTACCTTATTATTTATTAAAGAATATCATTATATTGTTATTATTATTATTATTATTATTATTGAGCATGCATCAGGGTATTATTATTATCATCATCATCATCATCATCATCATCATCATCATTATTATTATTAGTATCATTATTGAATTTTTAGTTTATTTTTATTATTATTATTATTTTTTCTGTCTATTATCCAAATCCACACTCCAGTCCAGTTGGTGGCGGTAATGCGCTTAAAATAAGTTCGCCAACCGCCCATAATCTCAATAGAAGAAGAAGAAGAAGAACGCGACTCTTGCTTTGCGCGCTTCGTTCAAATGTAGCTACTTCCTGTTCAGCTGTCGGACAAGAAGCTCTTGTTGTCTCTGACTCAGCGCTCGTAAAACTTGCTTTTTATTAGACGTCGACTGGTCTGGACGACGACTGGACATTCAGTTGGAAATTGAAGGTAATCGGTTCTGTTTTGTTTATTTGCTAGATGTTTTTTGTTCAATTGAATTAACAAAACCTGCTGTGGCTATAAGCTAAGCTAACGGTAAGCTAACGAGCTAAAACTGGTGTGTTATGTTGCTGAGGTAGATGAATTGAGGCAAGTAAAACACTGCACGTTAGAATATGTTATTCTAGCGTTTAAATAACCCATATATGCTACGAGTTTTTTTTTTTTTTGAGCTTGCTTCAAGTTTCTGGATGTTTTTTTTAAAGAGACAAGGCCCCGCATCCACGCAAGCATGTTTGCGTCACATCTCTGTGAACACACATGCGCTTACTAGCCAGCAGTGGTGGGATGTAACTAAGTACAAATACTTTGTTACTGTACTTAAGTATATTTTTCATGTATCTGTACTTTACTTAAGTAGAATTAAATGTGGGTACTTTTACTTTTACTGCACTACATTTTACATGAAGTATCTGTACTTTCTACTACACTACATTTCTATAATGTGTTGAGTTACAAGTTACATTCACGTTGCAACTTTTTGATTTGTCGTTAGTTTGAAAGTAACTGATGTTGAGAGGGGAGTTGGGCCACTGAATTACTGCAAAGTGGACAGGTAACATTAGACCTGCCTTCAAGAAGAGCTGGACCGATGATGTATATTCTTGTGTATAAGTCATTTAGCTGGGAGCACCCACAGCACCACTAACACACACAAAATGGATTCCACCACAAAGATTCATCCAGAAGATACAAAACACCCATGGCTTTATTGAAATATTATTGGAAGACTATTGAAATATTATTGAAAGACTATTGAAAGACTGTTCAGTACAGCAGGACAGATTCTCTCTCCCTAAAGAGCTAGACATGGACTCAAAAACTTTGAAAACCAACTTCTTCTGAACTTGAACAAGAAATTCTTGCTGCAATATTAAAATGTGTCAGTTCATGGGATGTTAGGAGACAAGAGATTTCTCCAAATGTCTCGACACTCAGGTCCAAGTTTTGAAAATTTTGTCAGGAAGTTAAAGTATTGTTCATTGTTGATCCATTACAAGATTGACTAGACAATATTTTAACTAGAGTTGATGACAAACGAGTTGAAGTGATCTATTCCTTTGTTAGTTGTGTCTAATGCTCCTTTTTTTAAACAGACAACTTTTACTTAAATGTGTTTACTGCAGTTAAAATGACACATTGGTTTTATTTTGTGTTAAATAAAAACTTTCAAAGGTAAATCATTCCTCTTTCTTATTTTGCTTAATGGTATTTAACTCATCACTGAAATTCTGACACACAGAATCAAAAGTCCAAGTGTGAACTGTGTCACAGAGTAAACACAATAAAAACATGCATTATCTGCAGCATTGTTCATTAAAATGGCTCAACACTATTAATGTATTACAGAAAATATGCATACAGTACGCACACTTAANCTCTCCCAAATCGTGTCCAGACCTGCTCCACAATCCTGGGTTCAGGCTCCATTCTGATGCCAGGAGAGGCCCTCTTGAGAGGGCATCTGCTCCATAATTTAGTTCACCGGGGACATGAGTCGCCCTAAGTGACAAGATTCTTGGAGTACACCATGTAAGCATCTTCTGCGTCAGTCCAAGGAGGGCCAGGGACCTTGTCCCTCCTTCTCTGTTGATGAAGGACACTGTGGTCCTGTTATCTGATTTCACCAGGCCATGCTGCCCTGCAATCAGACCTTTGCTGAAGAAGTATTTTAATGACAGAAATATGGCCAACAACTCCAGGAAGTTGATATGTAATCTCGCTTCCTGTTTATTCCAAAGGCCACGGGCATTCTGATTTCTGCAGATCGCCCCCCATCCTGTTTTTGAGACGTCCGTTGTGATGACCACACGGGATGACACCCTTCCTAGCGGGACCCCTTCCGTGAAAACAGACAAATCTATCCAAGTTTCCAGGGCCTTCAGGCACTCTGAATCTATCCTAACCTTTCCTGCTTGACTAGGCAGGGCGGGTTGTGTCTGTTGGTTTAGCCATACTTGCATGGCCCGCATTTTCAGCAATGCATGTGGCACACAGGGTATGGCTGCCGCCAAGAGGCCTAAAAGGCGTTGGCACGTTTTCATAGGGACCCGTTGATCCAGTTTAAATCTTTCCAGGCAATGGCAAATGGAGGAAACTCGTTCCTTTGAGAGCCATGCTCTGTACCGGACAGTGTCGATCTGTACTCCCAGAAATACGGTAACCCGTGATGGAGTTAGGTCACTCTTTTGTAGGTTTATGACAAACCCGAGAGACTCCAGGTGAGAGATCACCCTGTAGGAGTGTGACTGGGCCTGTATTCTGCTTCCAGCCAGAATCAGCAGGTCATCCAAGTAATTCATAACCCTGAGTCCTTGATTCCTAAGGGGGGTCAGGGTTGCATCCAGACATTTAGTAAATGTACGAGGAGCCGTCTTTAAACCGAAGGGTAAGGCTTTGAATTCATAAGCGTTCCCTTCGAAAGCAAAACGGAGGAACTTTCTGTGTTTCCTCCACACGCCTATGTGGAAATAGGCATCTTTCAAATCCATTGTACATGCGTAGTCTCCTGGTCTCACAGACTGGAGAACCTGCCGCAGTGTAAGCATCTTGAACTTAAAAGTTTTTATTCTCTTATTCAGAGTCCTTAGATCCAGAATCGGTCTCAGGGAATGATCCTTTTTGGGCACCAGGAAGTACTTGCTGTAGTGGCCAGAGCGTAGTTTGCGTCTCGGGACCAAACTTATCACTCCCTTCTGCAGTATCGTCAAAACTTCCTCCCTCAACACATGTGCGCATGTAGGGTTAATTTTTGATTGTAGTACCCCTGTGAAGGGGGGCGGTCTCCTGGTGAACTGCAACTTGAGCCCATGACATATCGTTGTCATAACCCAATCATTTGGTAGACACGCCTTCCAGGCCTGCGCGTGCGCCATGAGCCTGGAAGGCATGCCCAATTGTTGCTCGTCGTGTTTTAGTGCGGGAGGGGTGGCCTTTGACCCTCTCGCGCTCTTTCGAGCAGGCTGGTCAGCCCAACAGAAGATATCACGAGATCCGACCGTCTCCGGCAGAGCTCGTGTATCTTGCTGTGGTTCATAGTTTGACCACGTGGTTTGTGTTTTATAAAAATGGGACTCGAGTCAAGAACCAGGGCAGTTTGTGCTTTGGTACTTTTATTTTTGTACATGCATGAAACAGTGTTTGTTTTGATTACACATACAGTAGGTGAGTCATGTTTGGTACGCGCGCACATGTCACCAGCTCCTCGTATTATTTTACAAGTAGAGACTTGGATCAAAAGGTTAGGTTCCCGTACTACGTGGACGGGCAAACCTGTAAAATTATCAGTTTGTCCTGCTTCATCAGGCCCGAATCTGCGTTTCACACGGGGTCACTGAAGAGACCTTCGGCGGGTACTGGAAAGTCTCACTATCACCAGCGGGTCTCTTCCGCGGAGGGCCACGCATGTCTTCCTTTGGGGGTGCAAAGCTTTTCCTCGGCAGCCCCTTGCGGAGGGCTTCCGCCTGTTTGCGTCTTTGTTCCAGCCTGGCCTGGACGCGTTCCAAGGCTCCCCCGAAGAGTCCTGTCGGCTCAATCGGGTGCTGGAGGAAGGGGGACCTCTGGTTTTCCGGGAGGTCCGATAACGTCAGCCAAAGATGGCGTTGGGCGACAACTATTTCCGCCATTGCTCTACCTTGCAAAAAGGCTATTGTCCCCATCTTGCGGAGCATGAAGTCAGAGGCGCGGCGGGCCTCCTCCATGGCCTCCGTTACGGCCTGCTCGTTTTTTGTTACCTGGAGATCCTGCAGTTTTTCTGCCAGGTACGCCTGCACCATGGTCGATGCGTTCATTGCGCAAGCCGCGAGGCCCTAGGCCTTGTAGCACTTTTCAAACTGTTTCTCCAAAGCGTGGCAGGCCCTGCTGGGCAACGCTGGTTTCATCACCGTAGCTGCGGGTGCCAGATGAGCCGCCAGGGTCTCCTCTATCAGGGATGCACTGGCGAGGCCCGTTGTCTCCATTCCAGCGACATCCAGGAGTTTTCCCTTCTCGGGAGCCATGTCCGGAGACGAGAAGTGTCGAGGTTGTTCCTAGCTTCCTTTTGTTCGAAGCCGTCCTCTCCGTCGTCTTGCTTTCGCTGGCTAGCCTGCTAATGGTTAGCAAGGAGTGTTGTGACGTAGTTAGCGCCGTCGAGCGAAGCAGCTACGGAAAGAGAAGAAAACTTCGAGGTAAGTAGAAAAACGCTGGACTAGCTTTTGCCAGCCCAGCAGTACGCAGGAAAATTTCTCTGTACGCTCAGCGTAGGGAGCAAGCTCACCTCAATCGAGCGATGCGACAACAGAGAAGTCCCACGAAGAGAGGTAGTTCAGGTTTAAGCGAGGTGAAGGGCAAAAAGAGAAAGTTGGATGGGCGTCAGCGGCTTAAGTACCCAGAGGGCGGGGCCTCTGGCGCTACGCTGACGCCCTTGCCGTAAAGGCGTGAATGTATTCCTTCAGGTAATCGTGCGGGGCGCAATTCCCATAGCATATGTTGCACCGAGAGACATGACTGAAAGGGAACAGGCTAAAAAAAAAACACCAAGAAAGAAAAACGAGAGTGGACTATTGAAAAACTGGTCTAAATCTGCCTAATCTGAAACTGGTTTAAAAGTGTACTCTAAATCATAAAAGTGAAAGCGCCTGCTGAGATGGGTACAAAGTGAACCCAGGTGGATATGATGTGAGGAGAGGTTGTCAACAGAATAGAGTTTAAGGCAAGAATACAGCTTTGCAGACAGCAATAGACCATGATGTTTAAAGGCTGGCTCCTCAAAACATGGCCACAAGACTCATTGTCGCTCAGAGTTCAGTGAGCCTGAAGCTGAAAATTCATTCATTTTCTCACAATTTTTACTGTAGTATTGAGATGTGTTTATTTGTATTTTCATTTATTTATTTAAATTAGTCTCCTAACAGTTTCAGCTCAGTGAACATTTAGGAAAGACAAAACAAAACCACAACACAGAAACAATTAAGTTGATTTTTTTCCTCAAAGGACCACATCAGGCATTGCTTTCTTGTCAGTGACTCTGCTGTTTGTGTTAAAAATACAAATGTCACTTTATATTTTTTCTTCCAATGTTTCAATTTAACACAAGTTTCTTGTCAATATAACTTTAATAAAAGGAGTAAAAAACTTTAAAGTGCAGATGAAGTTTGTTGATTTATTGGTACAGTAGTTCTGAATTATATAGGCAATATTACAGACCCCATTTCAGTGTTCAGTGTAAAACTCCACAAAGCTGTCGGAAAAATCAGTGCTCTTGGAAGTGAAAACCGGCCGTCTGCTTGTGAGCTCAGACATTCAGACCTTCTCAGTCTGTATCCTCATTGCGTGCAATCGCAAGGTCACAGGGCTAGACAGCCAGCAACATACTTGCACACCCACTCACACACACACACACACACACACACATACACACACACCACACACACGGCTGGAGAAAGAATGAGGTTGAGAAGCAGACAGGGTTAGGGCTAGAGTTATGAGTTGGGGTTTGCAACGTATAATGTACAGTCCCTTGATTATCACGGGGGTTGCATTCCAGACATCACAGAGACAGGTGAAAAACCACGAAGTAGCAACGCTATATTTATTTTAGTATTTATATATTTTACGGCTTTATAAACCCTTCACACACTCTTGCAATGTTCTAAACTCAAACCTACATAATTCTAACAACATTTTACAGGTTAGATTTATTTGTCGTGCAAAATCAACACAAGGTCAACAATGTAATGAAATGCTTAGGATGAGAAGAACAGTCTCGACTCGCAAAAAAAGAAAAAAATAATGAAACAACAACAAGAAACAGCAAAAGATGCAGCAAAAACACTAAAAACATATTAAAAAACATACTACTAACGTATTAAGAAAAATAAATTAAAAAATACTAATAACATACTAAGAAAAACATGCCAAAGGGGAAAAAGAAATACATCTGCATTGTGATTCAGTTTGCAGTGAGGTTCATGGCTCTGTTCTGTTCGTGGCATGGTCTTGTTAGCAGGTCCGGTCCGCAGCTTGATGGTAATAAGGACCGCAGCAACTGCCCTCACAGACTGTAATCCAGAACTGGGTCCTGAAGACAGAGAACATCCCAGGTTTCCCAGCGGAACCGAATGGGTCTGTACCGCGTGTGTAGACAGATGGAGGATCTTGTCAGCAGCGTTAGCAGATCTTGTTAGCAGGTCTGATCAGCAGCTTAGTGGTAATAATGACCGCAGCAGCTGCCCTTACAGACCACAGTCCAGAACCGGGTTTGGCAGACAGAGAACATCCAAGGTTTTCCCCACGGAGCCGAACAAGTCCGTAGAGTTCGGTCCATGCAGGCAGATGGACGATCATGGAGACAGCCACCATGACAGGCCAGAGCTTAGGCCTGAGGCTGAAAGGACTGAACCATGATGGCAGGGCAGCAACACACAAAACTCCACAAGTGTGTCGCGGTCATACCCGTACCGTGGGTGTGCACTGTAGGTGCAAAAAAAAAGTTAAAATAAAAACGACAAGAATTTTAAAAAATCGAGTTGAAGCGGAGCTCCTGTCAGTGGTATCGGTAACCAGTTCTGCAGACAAAGCCCAGTTAGTGCATGTGGATAACTGAGCTTCAAGAAGCTTCAGGATTATTTGCAACTTTCCTGCCAGTTCTGTGAGCTTCATAGATAGATCGTTACTTCTGACTTTGTGTTGCTAAACTCTCCCTCCATTTCGACAGAAAACAGTGGCCGGAAGCACTGTTGGCTTCTGGGTAGTGTAGTTCTTTTGACTGGCCTTACAGTGTAGGCTTATCGAAAGAAAACTACGGAATGGCGGCGCCTGTCTGAAGTATTTTTTCATTAACTTTTTATCTCATCCTGTCCAAATCGCGAGTACCGTATTTTTCGGACTATAGGTCGCTGCTTTTTATCATTTTTTCATGGCCTGCGACCTATAGTCAGGTGTGACCTATATATGGCTTTTTATAAAATAAGCTGATTTGTAATCATTTATTAACAAAAGTTAAACTGAGACACACTCTTACAATAATGTCAGCTAACAAATATATATTTTTAGGTGTTTATCCTGCTAAAATTATTCATTTATTAAAGAAAAGTTCAGCTCAGACACATATTTGCTATACTGCTATATGCTATATTTATAAGACTGAGCTGAACCCAGCACCTCAGACTGAGGAAGTCTTTCGGACGAAAGACGAAACGTTTCTACAATTTTTTGCTTTGTTTTGTTTTTTTGTTTTTTTGAATGTCCAGAAGACCAGACTTAGCTTTTTTAGATTTTTCTACCTGGATTATTGAGCATGCATCAGGGTATATTTGCTATAATTTTTTATCAAACAATTAATTGTTTTTAAGTGTTAATCTTCTTAAAAGCCTTGCTGTGCGCTCCTGTGGCAGACATTTGCAGCAGAGCTAAACACGGTCCACATTTTGACGTAGGTGCGACCTATATTCAGGTGCGACCTATATTCAGGTGCGACCTATATATGGATTTTTCCAAATCTTTGGCAATAATTGGACAATGCGACCTATACTCGGGTGCGACCTATAGTCCAAAAAATATGGTACTATTAAAGTTGACAATCATTGAAAAACTGTGAAAGAGCGACTCCACCAAAGTCGAACTGTGAAGTAGCGAAGGACTACTGTACTGTACATTTGTGTGTGCCAGTACTGTTCAGACGTGCAGAATTAGAATTAAAACTGACATCCAGTGTACAATCTCTAGACGGAGACAGCAGCTGCACTTCCAAGAAAAGGTTATCTCAAAAACACAGGTAAAGTGTTGCAGCAAAGCAGTTCAGCCTAAAAAATAAAAATAAAAAACGACACTTTTTCAGAGCAAGGAATTAGAATTTGCAGGAGGCCATCACAAACTTCTGCTGATCCCTCAGGAAGGATCCATTGTAAACCCTGGCTACTTCCACGAGAAGATTCAAGCATTGGAGTAGTCAGAATACCAGATGTATGAACGTGGAGTCTGGTGACACGTGAAATTTGAATAAACAAACTCCAGGAGGAAATACTTTTTCTCCTGCCTGAATAAAAATAATAATAAAAGTAATTCCAGAAAATGTAATTTACAATTCACAAGAGGAGAAAAAAATAAATGTACTTTTAGTTTGTTTGTCTTGGTTGTAAATTTTCCGGCCTAACACAAGTTGAAAATTGAGCAACCGTGCTGGTTTGTGTCTCCAGGGAGCTGAAGAGAGCGTTGGACGAACAGCTGTCTCAACAGGAAGACTCCGAGGAGGAGCACCGAGGGAAACTGCTCAGGTTGGCTGACCTCTCCTCCTCTTTCCCACACAGAGGTTGTCACATAACTCCTTAAACACAATCCCTTTACTCATCCCGGCCAGTCTCCTTGTAATTATCCTCTTCCTCTATTACTCCATCAGATCGCTTGACTCTTCCAGGGATGTGGGCATGTTTGCATCCCTTTGATAAGTTGAGCAGATCTGAGGCTCTGCAAAGTGCCAGAGACATTTCAGATGCTCGCGTGAGGTTGGTGCAACAGATGGAAGCACTTCTCAGCTGGCATGGAGTCATGTTTCTCACACACTTTCATCAGTGCTCCGAGGCATGCGCATTATGTAAAGATGCAGTGCCACTTTGATTGGAGTGCATCCTACAGATATACAGGCAGACACGTATGTCACGTACACCCAATACACGTGTACCCCCACAGACATAGACACACACACATATGTCTGGTTTCCCTTCCCATGTAAGTGTTGGATGTGTGCAGGGTGTGTATTTTTTCACATATCTGCTGGTATTCTACTTCTGACCCACTGGCAGCCTGGTGTGTTCAATTACACTGTCAATTTATTTCCCTTCCCACGCAGCAGTCTCTGATCTAACCCTCTGGCTCCTATAGAGTGTAACCTATAATAGCACTGGGGTGGATGCTGTTTCAGAAGGCGTGAGAGGTTCAAAGTGAGAAGACAAGAATTTACCAAATGGTCTTGACCAGAGGTGCCAAAAGACATTGTACATGTGATCAAAACTCTCTGATATTTATGATATTGTCATCCATCCAGTACATTATTTTATCAACTGAAATTATTGAAATTCCATGATTTGGTTGATTATAATATTTTATCAATTATGTATAGGGCTCAAAATAACGATTTACCTTTAAATATCCAAATGAATTTTGTTAAAAGACAAAGTTGTTATAATCTTAAGGGGACAGAGATGTTTGTAAAACCACAATTCAGAACTAGCTTGAAGGGACGTTCTACCTCAATCCAGGGAATTAGATTATGGAATGGCTTGGAGAATGTAGTTAAAAATGCCAAGTCACTGTTTACATTTAAGAAAATGATCAAAAGGAATTTGTTGAAAAAATATATATGAATTAGCATAATGTGTATTGTATCAATTATTAGTTATGTATTAGTATTAGAAAATTAGAAAGAGTTAGTCATTTTGTACTGCTGGTGAAAGATTATTATTGTTTAATCTGATTGTTTGAAAAAAGGGGCAGATATAATAAGATTTATTCTTCTTTCTGCTACCTTTCATTTTTTTTACATTGTGTACGTATCGTATCATTAATGGGATTGTCTTGTATTGTATTTCTTTTGTAAAAAAAATGAACAAATAAACATAAACAAACATAAACATATTTGAACAGGATTTAGGCTTCAACTATTTTAAAGGTTCCAATTTTCTCGTAATAATAGGGTTACTTTGACCTGAGTGGAACAGTTGGGTAAAGCAGATCTGATGCATCTTCAGCTCTGTTTTCTGACTTACCAGGCAGCTGAAGTCAGTCAGAAACTTCAACTGTGCTTGTATTTTTAAATTCCAGTAAAGTAATTATGGCACAAGTTGCCACCATGTGTTGTTCACTTTAAAGCCGTAGACTTTGCCAGATTACCGGTAGTCCTCATCATACCTTCTTTTTGAAAGTTTGATCTAATACAGACACCATATGACCTTAGTGCTAGAACACTGAACATAGCTCTGACTCTAAACTTAGGTTTAAAAACTATGTCTTATTTTGTAGTGCCGGTATATGTTCGGTCCCATTTTTGCCTTGTCAGTCCAATTAGTTCTGTTCTTGAAGTGTCTTTTCAGAAAACAATCAATGCCGATCTTTTATCTATTTATAAAAGGTGACAACTATTCATAGAAGCAACAGCAAAGTGACTACTGATATTCACTGCCCTTCTGATGCTTATGAAGCTTTCACACTATTGTGATCCATTTTTCTTCTGTACGTTTTTTGGCATCTTTCTCGTTCCACAATTTTTGTGCTATTTCAACAAATCATAAATAAAAACATTCAGCTCATTCAGGAGAGGGGTGCTATGACTTTTGGTACTGGTGCAACTTTGCTTTTTTTTTTTAAACAAAGTATTTTTATGAATTTTCCAGTTTTAAACAAAAACAATACAGAACACCCCACCCCCTTCCCTCCCACACCTGATCAGTCAAACATGCATAAACAAACTAAACAGGCACTGACATACATTCCACATACTGCCAAATGCCCCCATTTTTTTTTTTTTGCAGAACCCCTTAGGGTGTGCTTTATTTTTTCCAGATGGGTGTGGTACCTCCCTTACCCAATGTACATATGTACAATGTACTTCCGGCTCTTGGCGAAGCAGGTCGCATCTCTTTCTGCTCCTCTCCTAAAGTTTTCCTCCTCCCTGCTTTTGCATTTTTGTCTCGTCTGCAACTCTTCAGCGCTCACTCGAAGCAATTTGGAAATGGATTTAATTGCGTGGGCTGTCTCCTCTAACGATAAAATGTTTTCCACGAAGCGCTCCGGACCAGGAGAACCGGCGTGCCCCCTCGACACGCATGCGGTGGGCTACATTATGGACTCGTGGGGCGAGTGGAAGTTAATGTGTCTGACCGTTCTTTCAGTCGAGGACGTGGAAGATCTGTGGATAATTGGAATTATGGTAGCAGGTGCTCTGCTTTTTGGCTTAGGCGGAGGGTTCTGCTACTGGAAGCTGAGGAAGACTACCGCGGCGATCAACGCGCTGGCGAAACTTCCTGCTCAACAAGATTCTTTGATCCGGGCTGTGACCTCAATGAACCAGCTGTTGTTCGAGCTGAATCGCACGATGGGAACAGTGGTGGACAGCCGCGGACCTGCAGTGCGTTTGGGACTCGTTTACAGCCGACCGGGCTGTACCTCAATGAACCAGCTGTTGTTCAAACTGAATCAAACGGTGAGAACAGTGGTGGACAGCCGTGGACCTGCAGTGTGTTTTGGGACTCATTTACAGCCGACCGGGCTACATCAGGGGGCAGACGGGGACCTGTAGCTCGGATTGAATGAAACCTCACACGATTCGGCGATTTGGACCCAGACGGCACCTGGATTCAAGGCTGCAGTCGGAGTACACTGTAGCCTGCCCTGAAAATAAATAATGCAACTAATCTAATCGGGACACAAGCAACCTTGAAAAAAGGCTGACTGCAAACCTCTCCTGGAGTCTGAAGCTGTTGGAAAACTGTCCCCCCCCCCCCAGAGGTCTCTGTGTGCATTCAGATGGAGCCGGCTGAGCCCATCTGCAGACTGTGCTTATCTGAAATGATTGCTCACAGACTTATCTCCCTGCTACGCCACCAAATGCAACATGTCTCTTGTCTTTATCTGTGCTGAGCTGGTAGAGTTTTTTTGACTTTATCATAGAATGTCCTAAGACAAAATGTGATAGATTATTTTTTGAATACCAATGATTATCCCACTGTACGTTCCTTTTTTTCCATATCTGATTGTCTGGCGGTGCGATTTAATTATTGCTGCGGCTTTCTGTGCGTACGTCCCTCTTAGGATGGTGCGCGCGCCAATAGCACTGTTTTGTACCTTGGTGCAAATATGCCAATAAAGATATATTCTATTCTATTCTATTCTATATGCTAGTATGTGTGGATCCTTCCAGTTACACAAAATTAGCCTCCTAGCCAGAAGAGAGCCAAAAGCAATCATATCCCTCTTGCATTTGTTGAAGGACGTATCCACAGGAAACACCCCGATCAGTCAGATGAGTGGTGATGGGTGAACTGATTTGCCACATATTCCAGAGGAGGTGTCAAACATAGATTTCTAAAAGTCTGCAGTTTGGGGGCAGGCCCAAAATGTATGCAGGAGTGTAGCTGGAGTTTGTTTGCAACGATTGCATGCTGAGTCCAGATCGGCCTTGATCCTGGACAGCTTGTCTTTGGACCAGTGCAGCCTGTGCAATACCCTGAATTGGATTAGAGCATGTCTCAGACACATTGAAGATGAGTAAATGTTCTTAATGATCCTTCTCCAGACAGAGTCTGATATGGATTCCTCCAAGTCCGCTTCCCGTTTCGGTTTAAGGGAGTTCAAACTGGACTCATGGTACGGACTGGACAGTGTATAAATTTAGCTGAGGATCCCCTTAGTATCAGATCTGCACTCCAAAATCTTAGCCACAAAATGTTTAGAGGGGTACAAAGGAAAACAATCAGAGTTAGATCTTACAAAATGTCTCAGCTGTAAATATCTAAAAAAAAAAACTGCAATTTGTGAATATTAAACTTCTGTACCAGCTGCTCAAAAGAGGCAAATCTACCTTCAGTATAGAGATCACAAAGTGAATGCACTCCCCTCAACACCCAGGTGTCAAAAGCTGTATCAGCTACAGAGGGAGTGAACATTTGATTATTCAACTTTAGCTTTTTGAAATATTTAGCCTTTTCTAACATTTTTTTCTCATAGAAAATGAATTGAGCTCATTTTACACCCTTTAGATCTTTAGATCTGTTTACATTTTACTGCTCCTGCTTTCACATTTTGTTCTGCTTCAGCTTCCTTGTGCAAATTTAAACTTTTGTCAGCTACTTTCAGCTGTTTTTTTCAGCTGTTTTGTGCTCTTTTCTGGTTTGTTCTGGAAACTACATTTTGTGAGTCTTCCAACTTCTTTCTGCTAATTTCCGCTTGTCATGCTCCTTTCAGCTTCTTTCTGCAAATTTCAGCTTTTTCTGCTATTCCAGCTACTGTTTAGCTGTTTGTATGCTAATTTCAGCATTTTCAGCTAAATCTATATTTTTGGTACTCATCTAAACTTTTTTCAGTCTAATTCAGCAAAAATGCGATCTCTCCACTTCCTTCTGCATTTTTAGCTACTATTCAGCTTTTTTGTTAATTTCAGCCTTTTTAGCTAACTTCCCTAATTTTTGTGCTCATTTCTGTTTATTAAACCTAATGTAGCAAATACGTGTTCTTTGCTTTCTTCTGCTAACTTAGACATGTTCTTCCATTTCAGCATGTTTTTAGCTAATTTCAGCTGTTTCTCAGCAAGTTCTTCAGCAATAAGTATTCACACTACATTTTCACAGGAAATGAAGTTTCTCTAGATTGAAAATACAGTAAACCCTGGTGTTGCAGAGGTAAAATCATGTTTGGTCTTTGATATTGAAATGTGCATGGCCCAGGTAAGGTGTGAGTCTTCTGTACTACAAAGCCTTGTAAGTTCAGGGACAAGATGGCATTTCTCTTATCTAACAAACTTGGTTTTAATCACCAACCTGTTGGCTTGTCAGTCTGCAGCTGCAGGTGTGTGTGTGCTTGAGTGGTTCGTCAAAACATGCACAAACATGTCCTTTTCAAACGCGGATAAAAGACGCACTTCCTCCCAAAATGTTGCAGTGTCGACATGTCTGTGCAACTCTCAACCTTTGTGTCTTTTCACCAGGCTAACGGTGGAACTGAAGGAGAAAAATGAGAAATGGTTGTTGTGTCAACAAAGGTGTGATGCCATGCAGAAGCAGCTGTCGTCATGGGAGGTGAGCGAGGAACAACTAAACCAGAAGTACCGTGCAGCTGCAAAGGAAGTGACACACGTCGGGAAAACTTTGGAGGAAGTCCAGCAAGACAACCGAGAGCTGAAGAAAGAAAGGTCTTGATTGTCAATCACTATCTGCTTCAAGTTTTCCTCTTGTTAAGGATTCAGGGCTCTTTATTTGTCATTTGCACCCAATGGTCCCAGTTACATCCAACAATAAAATGTAAAAGAAAAACAGTAATAAGATCTAAGATATAAACTAAGAAAAACATCAACTAAATAATACACTAAGCACTAACAGTAAAAAAAATTATGTCGAACAGCAGCACGAACATGAGTCTGTATGAGCAGATGAGCACGAATGAACACAGCAACAAGAAACAGATCAGCAGCAACATGATGTGATTTATTTACAGTGAATATTCTGGTTAGATATCCATGAGTCTAACAGCTTCCTGGTAGAAGCTGTTCCTCAGTCTAGTGGTTCTACACTTAATGCTCCTTAACCTCCTTCCTGAGGGAGCGGGACAAAAAGTGTGTGTGCTGGGTGAGTGGGGTCCTTCATGATGCAGGTGGCTCTCTTCCTGCATCTGGAGGTGTAAATGTCTGTGATGGTGGGGAGACTGGACTGAGCTTCTCAGACCAGCTCGTCTCAGCCGCCTGAAGAAGTAGAGTCTCTGATGAGCTTTCTTGATCAGGATGGTGGTGTTGTTGGTCCAGATGAGGTTGTCATTCAGGTGTACACCCAAGTAATTGTAGCTGGAGACCACTTCCATTGCAGATCCTCTTATGTTCAGAGGGGTGTGGGTTTGTTTGTTCCTTCTGAAGTCCACAATCATCTCCTTTGTCTTCTTCACATTGATGTGAAGGTTATTCTCTTTGCACAAGCTCTCCAGGTGTTCCACCTCCTGTCTGTAGCTGGACTCATCATTAGCCGTGTTTCCATCAAGGTTTCTAGGTGCGCATTTTGAAGTATCGCAGCAGAAAAGCTTAATGGAAACGGCAAAATCCGTATTTACTTTCTCAAGTTCGCCAAAAAGTTTATACGCTCGCTTGAGGTGGTTTTTGGGATGTTCGAAAATGAGCAGATGCGCACAGCGACAGATGGAAACACATTTGCCGACTCGTGCTGCCGAAGCGAACATTCACGTCACGTGACTGATCAGCTGTTTCCGCTCCGGACAACATGTAACATCGCTAAAACTAGTTTGTATGACAGAATAAATACAACTCGACCGATAGCAACACGTACCTGAAATATTCTCTCCATTTTTGACGAGATGTGTGGCCAGGAATGGTGTTACCCAGCGTAAAATAACAAAGACTTTTAAGTTATCATCATCAACCGTGCATACCATCACCAAAAGATTCAAAGAATCTGGAACAATTGCTGTGCGTAAGGGTCAAGGCCGTAAAACTCTACTGGATGCTTGTGATCTCCGGGCCCTTAAACATCGCTGCACCTCAAACAGGAATGCCACTGTCAAGGAAATAACAGAATGGGCTCAGGAATACAGGGGTAGGACACTTGACATAATTGAAGCTGCTCTATTCACACACAACCTGTTGTTGCTCTCTAAAATAGTTATTGAATCAAGTGTTTACAAATGTAGGTAAACAGAGATGTTTACCAACCTGTGCACCCCCTCCCTTTGGGTAACTTCAGGTAACATCTAGGTGTAGAAAAGTTTTCAGTCAAGCTATTTTTTCTGTTTTAATCCCTGTGTGTCAGAGACAGTTTGTTTTCTCTGGTGTATAAATGTGTTCTATGTTCTCTCTTTGCTTGTGTAGGTTGGACCTGATGGGATGGCCCGATTAAGTAGTTCTGCTCTCAATAATGAATTCTTTACTCATGCCTCTCAGAGCTGGAAAGAAAGACTTGCTGAGGGTGAGTGAACCTGCTCATTATGAACAAGCTGCGTGTTTGATTGAAGACTTCAGCAGGTTGTACATTTAACCCTCAGAAGGGTTGAGGAAAACATTACCGTACTTTGTGTCTATTATTTTTTAAATATTTTTTGGCACTATCAA